>JAFMSR010000010.1:42949637-43219637 GCA_022818135.1 Saxidomus purpurata | reverse complement strand
ACACCACGGAGACAGACTTGTGGAGGATGGGAAAAAATTAGCTAAGATAATATCATATATATTTAAAGGCCATCAAAGAATATTCAGTCGACTGCACTTCGTTCTATAATGTCAAAGGCTGTGTAAGTGGAAAAAGCAATCATATATCCATTTTTCTCAGCGTAGATTGCGACTGAAACGTGAAAAGCGCTTTTTTCTATTTTTAACAGCGTATATTAGATTGCGCCCTCTATGAAATGAACGACAACTCAATTACAAATGACAACTCTTGCTTTTCCAAAAAAATTGACTGTGTCTACAGTTTTCATCTCAGAAGTACCTCAATTTTATAATGAAGAGAGACGCATATGTTCGATCTAGTGCTTAAGTCTCCATGCATCTTTTACTCACTACGTATTAAATATAGCGCGCCGCTGCTGCAGCCCGCAATAACACATTTTGGTTTATACCTACTTCAGCTGCATTTTACTGCAGAAATCAGTGCAGACACATGTACCCTTTGTTTTGCTCTTATATGATACAAGCAATTATTGCTATTTTATAATATAAGCAATATAATTATTACCAACTATTGTATCAAACTTTAATGGCAGTCACAAAATACATATCAATATTTGTTATACATGTAGATAGATCTATAGAATTGTAACACATAACACGCTTCTTCTGGCTTTTAAATCTTTAAAGGTCCATTACTACGGCCAAATCAAATTTTCTTTTAAATCTGAAATTGTAACAGGGAAATACAGTTTGAAACTGGCTTCTAAAACTTTACAGTAGCCGTGGAGTATTTCCCTGTTTAAAATAATGCTGCAGAAAAATGAGTGAATGTTTTTGTATTTCTTTAGATTGACCTGGGTGGTCTTTTTGTCCTACTTTCGCTTTATTGCATACTGTAAACAGTCAGAGATATATGCTGCACGTCATTGGAAGTAAAGTTCTTTCAACTATAATTCAAAATATGCATGCTTATTCATGTACAACCTATTAACAGCCTCTCTCTGTGAGACTTCTGGAAAATTACAAAGATATTTGAAAACTGGAAAACCTACTTTCATTTTTAAAACGGCAAAATACATCTAATTAATTCTTTTTGGGTACTGCACTTCCTCTTACTGTCCTTTCTCATTGTATGCAATTTGAACAAATTTCTTTCTGTTCTTTTAGAGTTATGCTCCAGTCAAGAAAATGTAACAAAGGGGGATAATTGAAAAATTAGGAAAGTTAGTTATGGTTCTTAGACACTGCACTCTCTCTCATTGTGCTCCATCACTGTATGAAGTTTTCAAGTAATTCCCTTTAATACAAAGGAGTTATGTTCTGGACAAAGAAGTGGGGACGGACTAGTCAATTACTACATGTCACATGAAGTTCCATCTTGGGCATAAAAAGATGTAAACTAAAATTGTTGTATGAAGCAACGCATTCAATTTGATTAGCTCTTTTTGAAACAAAGTTAACCTGGTTGTCACCTACTCTTTTATAGAAGTACAGCAGAGCCAATAGCTCTGGGTGAGCTATATGTACAGAGGAGATGTTTTGTCCATCGTTACCATAGAAACCATAGAATGGCATATATACATAGAATAAACACTTCCTTGTTAACATCTCTGAAACTACAGAATTTAACCAGTACTTGGCTTTGTTGCAGCAACCCTGCTATGACTTCTTGCAGGAACAGGAAATGGTTAAGGAGTACTCTAAATAAGGGCCACACTTACTAAAAGTAGAAAAATCTTTAAAGACCTCTCTCATTAAAGTGATATTACCATTTAAAGTGACCATCATAATTTTAAGAAAGACATAATTACCATATGTATGGCATTTTTTGCCTATTGAATAAAGAAAAAATCTGTACAAAAAACTTAGGTCAAAAATTTAAAATCCACCATTTCTGTTAGGTATATTTTAATTTATTTCTGTCAATAAGAGACAATTTACTCTGTGAAACTCATTTTGTAGATGATTTTAAAGCATCTACTGTGCTATCCGCATCATTCTTTACCAGTACTCAATATGGCCATTTTGAAGTGTTATATAACTATAACTAATTGAAGCAATTTTCATCGGATTTTCTTTTATCATTACATTGACCTACAAAAAATACAACCCAGATCCAGTTCAGTGCACACTGAGACCACTATTGCTGAAATAGAAGTAGTTTATGAACATAGTGACTAAAACTAGGAAAAAATCTTTAAAAGTCTTCTCCTCAATGAAATGTAATGACGGAAACAATTAGACCAAACTTTCTCTGTAGTCTCCTTGCATTGACTGCTTACAGGAAATTGGAACTGGTTCACTGCTGACTTCTCAATGTCACCAAACTGGATCTGTGGCAACTTTGCATAGACCTCTTAAAAAAACCCACCAAAACAACAGGAAATGGCTTTGTTCAATTGTCAAAAGGGGCCATATTAGATAAAGATAAATATTTATATGTTTCTTCTCATGAATTAATGGAAGTAATGTCACCAACTATTTTTCTGTAGCATCTTTGGGATGTCCTCCCTAAACAGGAAGAAAATGGTTCCAACCTACAGCATGTTGAGGCTATTGTTGCTTAAAATACACAAGTCTTTAAACCTTCAATTTTGCAAGAACCAATGGAAGGAGTGCCAATACACTTACTGTGGAACTTCAACGGAACAGCTTCTTTCAAAAACCTTGAAATAGATCTGTCTATTGCATAGTTTAGACGTAAAAGTCCCTGAACTTATGTTGTTGAAAACATTATATATATATATTATATTATATGCTGTAATATTTTCTTGCTATACAGTAACTTGTTAATCAACGATTTGGATTAGAAACTATCAGCGATCAGTCAAAAAAGTCGTCTCTCTTTTGTTTGAATAAACAATGTCAAACTTATTGCTACAGAAATTCAGTGCAATTTTATGCAAATAAAAAAATGAACAAGTCGGATTTAATAATTAATTAACTTTTATTATAATGTTTTGAGAAATAACAAAACAACACAGATTTACATGTAAATTGTAAATGGTACATTGCTGTATCTATACTACCAAGTTACGAGGGTTCAAAGCAAATCAGTCTTAAGTCCTTTATTTCATATAACTTACGCCTGTTTTGCATTGAACCCAGGAATTATTTATAGTACATGTCATTTCTACAAATACACACCTGATCATAAAGTATGCCATTTCAAAGTGTCAAATGCAAATTATTTCAAATTCCTTATACGTAACAACATTTCTTCTTTAGAACAAGAAAGAACTGGGATGATAAATGGAAAAGTAATGAAAATACAGTCCAACCTCCCCAAAACAACACCTCCCTAGAGCAACAACCTCTCTAAAAAAGACACACATTTTCTTTCCCGTTGCTTTAATTATATAAAGAATCTTCCTGTCTAGAATAACTCTCTCTACAAGAAACACATTTCTGTGCTCCCAAAGGTGTTTGCTCCTGAGAGGTTGAACTGTACAGCTCTAAAACAAAATAAAACGGTGTATTATTCACAATATCAGCAATTGGTTCATCAGTCATTTTTGCAAATTGACACCTGTATATTATGTATGCATGTATGAGCTTAATAATGTAAACAAACACATTTTATATATAACTTGCTTGTATTACCATTGCCCTATGGCATTATGAATAAATTATGTTTTGATATTTAACACTGTTTAATTTCAGTTTGAAGTATTGGCAAAATTGGCAACTATTTTTTAGGTAACCTCATTAAATACTTGGAAGACAAAAAAATCATATAATAAAGAGGTGTGTATTGCCAGAATTGATCATTTAATGTCCTTGCTTTACTATAGTTCTGTACTATTTTAACTGACCTTTTAGAAAAAGATTTGTATGTGCTAGACTTCAGATATTCAGATTTAAGAAAAGAAAGACGCTATTCAAGGTCAGTATAAGATTTCCAAAGAAAAATGGAAAATGATTATTTTTCTTTGTACTAATATCTAAAACTCAATGTCTAGGTTCCACTCCATATTTAAAATTTTGTAGCAGCAAATGATTTTGCTTTTGTATCAAGTGAAGATCATGATCAATATGCATATTCATGCAATTAGGTAACGCGAAGATTTAATATGGCCAAAATACGGTTGGAACAGGCATTAAATTCCTACAACAACAACAACAACAATAATAAAGGTTTGATTAAGTCCAGAATTAGAAAACTTTAGACAAAATGTTGAAATTCTAGGTATTGCTCTCTGTCATATACAAGATTCAAATCAAATTTCTATGAGATCTGACCTAGAATAACACACTATGAAATGAAGCAAATAAACAGTATACAAAATTAACAACTATCACAGATATCTCTTTTGTGTATTTCAAAACAAATTAAGACAACCTAATGGCCCTGAGTCATTGACTTGATATCTATATGTTATATCAGTACAAAAACTACAATTTTTTACTGGGATTTATAAAACAAGAGGGCCAACATGGCCCTATATCGCTCACCTGAGACCTCTAGAGCATTAAACGGTTTTCCTTTGATTTGACTGTGGGACCTTGTTTTTTACTAATCAAATTTCATGATGATTGGGTAAAAAATGTGGCCCATAGAGTGTTGAGAAGGCTTTTCATTGATTTGACAGTGTAACCTAAATTTAACCCCGGTGTCCCAGATTCGAACTTTGCCTAGAAATCATTGAAAAAAGCATTCTGAACAATTTTAATGATGATTGGTTGGTAAATGTCACCCCTATTGCATACACACAGTTTTTCTATGAGTTTACCTTGTGACCTAGTTTTTAACCCATGATAACCCATATTCCAACTTGACCTAGAGATCAACAAGGCAGTCATTCCGACCAAGCATCATGAAGTTCCAGTGAAAAATGCAGACTCCATTGCATACACAAGGTTTTTCTATGATTTGACTGGGCGATATAGTTTTTGACCTCAGATAATCCATATTCAAACTTGACCTAGATTTCATCAAGGCAATCATTCTGACCAAGTTTCATGAAGATCCAATGGAAAATGCAACCTCTATTGCATAAATAAGGTTTTTCTATGATTTGACCCTGTGACCTAGTTTTTTATATCAGATGACCCTTATTCAAACTCGACCTAGATTTCATAGTCAGTCATTCTGACCAAATTTCATAAAAATCCAGTGAAAAATGCTGCTTCTATCACATACGTAAGGTAAGTGTGAACAGACAACAGACAGACGACGGACACCAGGCGATCACAATAGCTCACCTTGAGCACTTCATGCTAAGGTGAGCTAAAAATAATCACACTAGCTGTTTTCGTAACAAGCTTTCCTATAATATCACTAAATGACTTCATTTATGACCACAAAAGACAACTTTAACTCACCAAAATGACCAAACGTTTGACTGAAGATTGATCAATACCAAAATTCTGGAAATGTTTGCTAAAGGCCCTGAGTGTTTAACAAAGTTTCCCTTCTTTTTGTACCAAACTTCCAGGTTTCTTTCCTCAAATGACGCAGATTCTGGCCTACATCCAAGTTCAAACAATAAAAATAACAATGCTGAGTAGAAGAACTGAACACAAAGATAAAAAAATTTCATTTCATGATAAAATCTCCAGCAAGGTATATACCCAAATATTTGGGAGCAAGAAAAATGTTGAATAAAACCATTCCAACTGGAATTCAATCTTTTAAGTTTTTCTAAATTTTATATCCATTATATGAATCTAGTTTAATTGTCACCGATGGAGATAAATTTCCTTTGGAAAATCTTATACGAAGATATAAGAGCGAGAAAGACATAACAACAAACAAGTAGACCTTAAGGATATAGCAATGTTTAGATAAGACACTGACCTAAGCAACAAATACAGGCAACTAATCAAAATTCTGTAACGAATATAATATATTTGCTATATTTCTAAATACTGTGGTATAAATTAATACTGTCTAAGCAAATAGCGTCATCATCTAGAATCATCGGAAAAGTTGCCACCGGCATCTGGAGACACCAAGAAGGTACTCCTCGTGCCAAAAATGTGCGTATCGTGAGTAGACGGATTTATTTGATGCCTGTAGCTTATCTTCGGAAGATCGGCTGACCCCGAACGTACCGTCAGATCAGCATTAGTCCGCTCAATGGCACTGCTTAATGTTCGTATGTTCGTCCTATTGAACGGTCCTACACCTTTTACCATATTTGCTTGTCTGTGAGCGTAACCGTATGGGCGAGAGTTCACAGATTTCAGCTGTGTTTTACCCGTGAGAGACTTGGCTCCCGGTGACGGTCTGTCTTTCTTGCTTACTCTATGCTTCTTCTTACCATGTTTCTTACCGCCTTCTTTCTTGTGTGAAGCAACTTTTGCATATTTATGAAAAGATTTGGCAACTTTTTCTGACAAAACTTTCGAGCCTTTATCATTCCTATTTAGATTTCTACTGGTCACAGAGCTTGTGCAACTATCAATTTCAACAGTGTCTTTTGTTTTTTTGTCTAACAACTGCAATACTTTGTCCCTTGCTGAAGTCTCCTTCTTCCATGCATTATGTTCAACCAGTTTTGGATTTTCGGAAGTTTTTGTACCTTCATTTTTATTGTTTGTGGACTGCACTGTTTTCTCTTTCGAGGTTTTCTCCTTATTGTTAGCATCTTCACTGACCACCTGAGGGTTTTCTGAGTCTAGATGTAAGTATTTATTTTCTAACAAATCTGAATCTTTACTGTCTGCAGCTGTATCCCTCTTCCAGGGATTGTCCTCATCTTTCATCATTGTTTTGTTTCCTAGACTCTCAATATGTTTTACATTTCTTTGTTTCCTGAAAGTTTCTATTTCACCTGATATAAATGCATCCATTTCTGCTATTTTTTCTTTCTCTTCAAATCCAATTTTTCTCTTCTCATTAAATGCATTCACAACTGGTTTCTTATCAACTTCTTCGAAAGCATTGTTTTTCACTTCTTTGTTTGGATTCAAGTTTTCCACAAAGTAACTAGAACATGCAATAGCTGTATCACTTTTCACAGCTTTCAATGGTCTTTCCTTCCTCTCTACAGGTGTTTTAATTGCATTATCAATAGTGACTGGGGTTTTTGCTCCATTACTAGAAATGTTTCCATCAGACACAGTTCCGTTTAAAGATTTTGGAACTTTGTTTAAACTGTTTAAAATGGGTTGAGATCCTAAACCATACCTCTTTAGAACCCTATCTCTTTCTGCTTGCTGAACCTTCTGTTTTTCAATAACATTGGAGCTTTCACTTTTTGAGTGTGGTATAACATTTTCAACTTTTGCTCTGACCTTATTGTCTGAAATGGGAGTCGCATTTTTCCCATTTTCTAGTCTTCTTTTTGCAAGAGTAGAATTGATTGCACTTTCAGATTTCACACTTCTGCCTGTTAAACTATCAGCAGGGGAGTTCTTTCCTGATTTTATATTTCTCTGCGTGTGGAGATCCCGCTTACTGTTTGTGTCATTCAGCTTAGCACTCGTACTTCTAACACCAGTATTTCTAATAGCACCATTTCTAATATTATTATTCAAGAATTTTCCTCTATTTAGTCCCCTGAATCTACCTTTCCTGTTTTCTTCCTCTGAAGAGTCAGAGGAAGTGACATCACTATCACTTTCTGTGCTTTCAGCAGATGAAGAGTCACTATCATACAAATTAAAAGTTGGGCGCTGTCTAACAAATCCACGATTATAGTTGTTCGCTTTATTTTGGTTTGTTTGGGTCACTTGTGGCTTGTTTAGCTGAAAAATGCAAAACAATAGTGTTTTGGAAAAGTACACCATACTTTTTTAGTGAAAGAAAAACATAGACTAGATTCAACATCAATACATTTCTGAGCTTCACGAAAAAGGATATCATCACAAATATAACAAAGTGAAAAAGAAGGTGCGACTTTGAAATTAATGGTATCTTGCACTTGAACTTTCTTTATGTGCATTAAAATGAAAAATACAAAATGGAAGTGAAAGATACATTACACTCTTGTAAAAAATAGCCTGTATGGTGTATTTCAAAGGTATGAAAATGCTGTCATATAAATGTACATAGACTAACAGGTAATCAAAAGATAAAGGATCAAAACTATGCAATCTACATGCAGTGCTATGAAAATACATGCATATGTCCTTGTTCTTACTAACAAGCAAAGTTTGCAAATAAAACCACATTTTCATTTTGACAACACATACAGACAAAAACCAAGTAAACAAACAGACAGTATCTCTATAGCAGACGGCTATGCGAACAATAAGAAAATTTATTTCTATACTCTTCCCTCATTCACCATAACAAGAGTGAATTAATCAAAACAAAAAAGTACATAATTGTAACAAATACCAAATGTTTTAATAAAGGTTTCTGCTCAGTACCATATAAACCTGAGAGGGTGGAGCTAACTACATAAATAACTTAACAGTTTCAAAGGTTAAGTGGTCATGGTAGCATTTACTTTGCAATTAAGAAGACCCAGATTCGAACCCCTTTTAAGCCATTTGAGGTATGTCTTAGATAAAAACAACTAACAGCACATTTGCCTCAGTCCAACAAGCTGTAAATGAGAACCAGTACTGAAAAACACTGGGTTTTTCTCTGTCAATAAGTTAGATCATATAGGTTGTCTTGAGAGTTGATTTAACTTGTGACAATGTCTCATAAATGAATCTCCCTTTAGATAAAGATTACATTTACCAGAGCTTCTGCAGTGAGCCGTCTTAAACAAATACGTCCTTACAGGTATCCAGTTAAACCCTAATCCAACGTGTAAGTAATAGATTTCAATGCTATAACACCATTTTAAGAGAACCATATACATGTAATGTTGATAGAATTAATTTTCTATTATCACAAGTCACAAACCCTGCCACCAACCCTACCTGAGTATTCCTAACAGTTGCCTAAAAAGAACAATTATAGGATGTTTTCCTTTTTAGAAAATTATTTTCTTGCAAATTAAACTTGTCCTTACATTGTGCTCCCTAGGTATGTTCCAACTGGCTCATTCATTAATTAGCAAACATGGTAATTATCCAAGATTCTGTTTGAGTACATTATTCATGATTATGTACATGTATTATAAAAATAACAAAGATCTTGTATGGTATGATTACCAAAGATTCTGTATGGTAACATTTCCTAAAATTCTGTATGATAACATTGACCAAGACATGTGTGATAACAATACCTAAATAGTCAGAATGATAACAAGGAGTTTGTATGGTAACATTCCCAATATCCTGTATGACTTCTGTATGATAACATTCAGATAACATTGCCCAAGATTCTGCATGATATGCTTACCAAAGAATCTGTATAAAAACATTCTGCAGTATTTCTTTATGGTAGCCCTCCCCAAGATTTTGTATAGTAACCTTCCCTAAGATTATGTATGCTAACATTATCCATTGGCAAATGTCCTGTATGGTTTCTTTAGCTAAAGGTCCTATATGTTAAGATTACCCATGCATCTGTATGATAACATTACCCAAACGTCTGTATGATAAAACTAAGATTCTTTATGATTTGTTTCCCCAAGAGTCAATATGGTAGCATTCAACAAGATTCTCTGTATGGTAACAGTTCCAAAAAGTTCTGTATGTTATTGATAACTTTACCAAAGATTCTTTATTGTAACATAACCCATGCATGACTACATGATTAACACCTTCAATCTATTGAAGCTTTTTGTATAGCAATTTTTGTATTTTGGGAAATGTTACCATTCAGAAAGTTTCAATTTAAGCTTTCAGTTTTATCCACTCATCTTTACTTGATGTATGTATTATGTTAAATCGATTCTTTGTAAATTGATGAATAATTATGTTTAAACTAACACCTTCAATCTAGGATATAAGGGTGAATAGATATATTTGGCAACAAGATATATGTCCAATTTGCCCTATTAAAAGCAACAGTATAGCATTTTGTGTTTATATATACTTAGTATATACATTCCAGGAAATATCACGGTACCAGGACGGAAAATGAGTCAAGCTTGCAAACTACACACTTACATCCAAGTTGTGCATCAAGTATCATTCAATTAACTACTTACAGGAAGAAAAATATGAAGGCAAACCACATTTTTACTTTCCTCACATTGTTTTTTAAATCAATCTTCATCAGATCAGAAAGGAAAACTTATAATTTCCAAAATTAGCAGACCAATTTTCCAGGAATGACGTACTGAACAGTTTCTGTTATCTAAAGATGGTACCACAAAACAAAAAAATTAATTCATGTAAAAAATACATACAGACAACACACAGACCATTGTCAACAACTCTTATTAACCCTTAAATATCATTAAAAAACTGACTTATTTTCTATATCAATGTGTGGTAAGCTTGACTGCTTGAGTTGTCTACCTTTATAAAGCATATCTAGCATGCAAAAAGCGGGGCTAGGGTTTATCAGAATAGTGCAATGGGTAATAATCTACCTAGACCCTTCAGCTTTCTCGGTTTCGGAGACTGAAACATGAGCAAGACAGTATTTATAAAGTGTTCTATGATAGGCTAGCAATGTCTACATCCTAAACAATGCTATGAATAGCTATCTTAGTGCTAATAACTAGTGTCAATCCAATTCACAATTCTTTAACCCATACCTTGCTAAATTTGTAAAACTAAATTTCAATTCAGTGCAGATCATGATCAGACTGCACGGATGCACACGCTGATCATGATCTGCACTTGTGGTAGAGGCAGAAGCACTATGTGCCTGCAGGGTATGAGTTAAGGATATCTTTTTGTGAACAAGAAATGAAAGACTTTTGAGCCATTTTTATCAAAATTGTTGGTAATTTATGTATTTCCCCTCCCACTACTCTCGACTCCTCCCCTCGATTTATCCTGGTACTTAGTTCTCCTGAATTTCATACCAATACAAACTGTTTCTCCTAAGTGAGCAGCAACTTTTCAACAAGCTCAAAAATAAATAACTTTGAGTGTTTTACTTTTGGACTTTTCGTTATACACTTTTCCCAAACTTCTGAAATGAGCTGATAACCTTCTACTTTGTTTAGACTGGTCTACTCAATATACATATAACTATAGAATGGTACATACTTATAAAGTTTCCCTAATTATGACATTTGTGTAGCTAACTGACTGCCTTACCAACAAAGTCAGGACAGGTGCTCGACTTTTTGCTGCCAATAAAACAAAACTTTGACAGTTAAGGGCACACAAGACTTAACTAGGAATTTCTAAGTACAAATCAAGAAAATTTTTCACAGAGTATCTTCTTTGCTTACAATAGGTCTTACGATGGTACATAAGTACTCCAACTTTCAAAGTAATATCTCAAATGGTTAAGTTAACAAGTGGACAAGAATGAAAATTTAACTGAGTTTCTAAGTCAAAAAGGGCCATAATCAAAAAAACCTTGACAGAATACCTTCTCCGCCCTGTTTGGGAATCATGATGGTAAACAAGTATTCCAACTTTCAAATTAATATCTCAAACAGTTCAGTCAAAAAGGGACTGGTACGAAAAACTTAACCAAGATTCTAAGTCGATAAAAGGCCTTAATTTTAAAACAAACCCTGACAGAGTACCTTCTCTTGCGTACAGATGGGGGAATGAGTGAAATAGCATTAAAAGTTCAAAGCAAATCTCAAAGGGTAAGGCAATAAGGGATTTTACCCATATTCAATGTATTTTCTAAGTCAAAAAGGGGCATAATTTTGTCAAAAACCTTGACAGATTAGTCCTCTTGTCTGTTGATGAAGGTCGGATGGTTAACAATAATGGTTAGTTTCAAAGCAATACCTCCAATGGTTTTGAAATAAAAGTGAGGTGGTACGAAAAACTTAACCAAGCTCAATACACTTTCTAAGAAAAAAAGGGCCATAATTCTGTCAAAAACCTTAACAGAGTATGTACTCATGTCTGTAGATGGAGCATATGATGGTAAACAAGATTGTAAGTTTCAAAGCCATACCTCTAATACTTTTGAAATAAAGTGGGGTGGTACGAAAAACTTAACCAAGGTGTGGCGCTAACGCCGATGCTGGTAGTAGGATAGCTCCCCTTTTCATAGAAAAGTCGAGCTAAAAATGTTTATTTTTAAACCAGTTCAATAATTATTACATTCAAAATTGTATCCTGAAATTACTCTTAAATTGTAAAATTTATATCATCTCATACTTCAAGAAAAAGTTTTGGAAGATTGCAGAAGCGGAAAAGCTTTTTTGTATAGATGATATACAGACAGTCTTTGAAGTCTAAAAATAGAATTAAGCATATTTTAGATATAGATAAACTTTGTACATCTACTGAATTACAAAACTTGGCATGCTTGCTCTAAAGTTGCAGTAGAATCTACAATAAGTTTGGGAATGAAAGACATCTAATGTGCCGGGTTGGGAATATGTTACCTGTTTTCCTGGGCCAGGTTTTGGTAAAGGAGGTCGTTTTGTAGGTAAACATTTTCTTGTCTCCTGTGATGAACATTTTCAGCAATACATGTATACTATTCTTATCTATTATTTAAATTGGAAAACCCATTTTTAGTTTATACCAATTTATTTTAGCTTGATTGTGAAGAACGCTTGACGCTAAGTCACTTCCTGGAAAAACCAGTACAGGTGTCATATGAGGAGGTACAGTCATGACACCAGTAGGGCTTGAACCCTTAACCTCCGCGATGAGTGGCAGACACCTTAACCGCTCCCCATTTTTATAGTACCTGAACAGAAACATTGGAAGTTTCATATGGTTTGCAAATTGTTTTCCATGGCAGAATACGATTTTATCTTGATATATATTTCCTCACAGAAAAATTTAAAGTGACCAATACGTTTCACGCTTTTTTATTCTCAAAAGTACAAAATACATAAAGAAGACAAAGAAAATTAACTATTACTAAAATTATCAGACTTAGACCACTTGGAATGTTACTGATATAATCATGAGCTGTATACAATAGATAGATATTAACATGTTAACTTCTTACAAATCAAAGTACTGAAAACGTCAGTATGGTTGTGCTTTCAATAAAACACATCTATTAAATTTCCAGTTATGAAAATCAGTTGTTACCGAATTTCGGATTAAATAGCTCCCTCTTAACTAAAAATCTAAGATCAGTTTAACATATAATATATATAAATGAAACAAAGTACCCTTACCATGTTGACGTTCTGCCTTTGTGACCAGTGCAGATCATGATCAGCCTGCATATCCATTGTGCTGTCATCATGATCTGCACCATTCACTATTCAGTCAGTAACTTTTCAGTAAGCAACCCCTTTGAACAATAAATGGTACTGTCCAAATTGAGAGATGGCCAAGTCCATCTTAAAATGCAGCAGAGTCAGGATGAGATACTTACAATAACAAACTGTCCCTCCTGTTTTGTAATGAGCTGAACCATGTCTTCTTTCCAGCCTATCTGTGTAGAAAACTTCACAACGTTGTCAATTAGGTCACCTGTCACGGTCAATGAGAAGCCAGATTAAAGTTTTACAAGAACACATACAGTCAAACCTGTCATAAACAACCAACCAAGAGATGTATTAACAATGGCCACTTAAAGCTTGTGGCAGCACGATACATGTGTATTTAATATAGAACGGCCACGTCAGGTTTGACTGTATTTCTCTAATTTTAAGTTGTTGATGGAAAATTGTTAAATAGGCATTTTATTTTAGAAAAACTGCATCCTACAGTAAACATGAAAAATGCACAAAAGCTTATGCAGGACTTTAAGAAATAGATGGTAAAGAGACAAGAGATACTGTAAAACATCTGATACTTTGAGATTAACTTTCAATTCAGTTTAAACTTATTCATTTTACATCACTTGTAGAAAGAGTTATAGCAGCTTATATCAACTGCTCTCTAAAACTGCTTCCGGGAGTTCTGACCAGTACTTGCGCCGAAAGAAAGCATTGTGGAGGCGGCAGTCAAATGCCGTAGCTGGGATTCAAACCTTAGACCTCTGCTGCCTACATTATGAATTATATACCTGCGGCTACAACATCTTGTGTTCTCCTGTTGGACCTGAAAGGACCTACAGCCTCTCTGTTAAAAAGAACTCTTGGTACATTAAACCGCACTGAGTCTATGATACCGGCAAATGGCTGAACCTGAAAATGTACATTATATTTGTCACTTATTCAAAATTTGGTCTCATTCAAATCCTAGACACAGTCATGAAAATGTATAACTCATAGCAGTGTTACTTGTACAGCAAGGCGTCAATAAAAACTCTCCTTGTGTTTATAAACAGGTACTGTCATATAGATATAAACCCTGCATCCATGGCAGAGACGTTAAAATTGCTGACTTGAAATTACTAAACGTCTCACTAATTGAGATGCCGGTGTTCGAGCCCTGCCACTAGCCGGTTCCCTCTTCATGAGAGAAAGTTTGCAGGGTTTTTTTTTGACAGAGGGTACAAGTCTATCACTTGTCCTTCACAACAACAACAGTAGTTGGGTAACCTGTCTGCACAAGAACTGAACTATTGTTTAAAAACATTCAAACAGATTATCACTGTATTAGATGCTAATCAGCTAGAAGAAACACAAAAGTTTGGTACCTCTAAAGATGTTCCCATGACTAGAACCAGGTCTGCCTGTAACATGTCCTTCATATAACTGTAGAACTTGCGAGGTAAATCTTCACCAAAGAACACAATGTCTGGTTTCACTATACCCTTTGTAAGAAACAAATGTATAAATAAATTAATTTGACAAGAGTTTCACTTTTCTGTGATCTTAACTTATCTTTTCTTAGAATTTGAATGTCACATAATCACTCATCCGAAGTATAAGTTACTGTCTTGTAAACATGAAAAAACCCAACTGTGCAATGGGGTTTGGTAAATGCAATATCCTTAGTCAAACTTACACTTTAAACAAGTTACTCATCTCACATACCCACCCCTGACCTCGTGGCAGACTGTAACTAGCACAGTATTCAATAACATAATAGATTTTGTAACTCATCAACACGGCCCTACTTTTCAAGCACAACGTGTATTTCTTTCGAAGACTGATTTGCTTTGCTTAAAAAACAAATGTAGATGAAGACCTTTTTTCCCCAACGGAGGTAAGCAATTATACAGAATATCAATAAATAGTTATATACAAGGGCTAACACTCCAGATATTCTTGTATACAGAATATTAGTTTCTGTCATGAGCACGCGGTTCAGATAGAAATATCCGTCAACAACGCTAAATGTTTTGGTGGGAAAGAGGTACCAGTACTGCAAAAATCTGGCAAAACAGTAAAACGAGGTGATGGATATTTCCATCTGAACCAAAGCCAGATAGAAACTTTCTACAAATGCTGGCACTTTAACATAGATTTCTAAAGCAAACTTATCAAAAAAGTTACCATGTAAAAATGAAATTAAGATGCTGTGTTGGGAAAAGACTCACAATATTATAAGTTAAGTCACAAGTATCACGGGTGTCTGGGGGGGTACAGGGGGTTCCCAGAAGGTAAAATCTCTCAAACGTTGATCCGATATGCAAGAAAACCAATACACAAACTAATAACATAAACAGTTTAAAATAGCATTGTATGAACTTAGAGAGATCTTGTCCAAAATCGTCAGTAGAAAAACAATTATGAACAAAATGCAAAGAAAACTATCTACAGGGTTTTAGACCCTGTCCCCTTTGCTAAATATAGCAAAACCCGGGGAAATCTGCAATTCTTTAACCATGTAAACATTTTCCCGATTTCTGGGGATTCTATTCAGGAGGTTCTGATTATAAATATAAATGACACAATGATTATTACCACACATCCTCTGGTTGGACATCTTGGCAGTTTGTCTGAGAAGATTTTGTCCTGAAACATAGAGAGAGAGAAAAATGTAATTTATATTTTTAGACATACAAGGTAAGTAAGGATGTACTCCCTTTGGTGTCATTCGGACTTCTTTGCTATATCATTCCTTTTTTCAAAAGCCTATACTTAATAAATTAAGTGTTGTGAAATCTGTAAATTAAATGTGCTATTTATAAATTTGAAACATTTTAACCTAACCTGCATTTTTTGTAGTATATTAGATCACAAACTCTTAATTTTTTTTTATGAGGCCCCGAAATGGGGTAGCCCCATTTATTTTCCCCGTCCTATTGACTGAGTAAAGGTCGAGGACCATCCCTTACTCACCTTACAAAATAGATATATATACATGTACATGTATATACATATGCAGCAACAAGGGAAGACATGATTAACATGATGAAGATTTAAAACACTTAAACAGTTTTGAGTACTGAAACAACATTCAATTTTCTTTCATTATTGAAATAACATATGTATGACCTAACATGTATAAGTACTATCACTCGTGATAATCCCTTGCACAAAACGAAACACAGGTCATTAAGAGCTAAGATTCCATTATTTCAAATTCTATGAATTGAGTTGCTTCCCTTTAAACACAAAAGAAAAACTATTTCAAAATTTTGCTTAAGTATTCACATGTTAGATTTGTCTCACACCTCTTCATCAAATCTCAAATAACGTTTCTGCTAATATACATGTACTAACATATACAGTAAAATCCATATATGAACAACTCCGGATATAGCATAATTCCATATATGCTTCCCACACTAGGTATATTTTGATACACACTCGGCAGACATGTACGTTATGCTACTTTCAGTTCACCATGTGTGTTGCATACCTCAGCAAACAGACTGAGCTGTGACATGAAAGTAAAATTTTCATTGGCCTACCTGCAGAGGTCAGGCGCAGGGGTTACCCTGTCTATCAACATGCGCATGGACTTTTTTCTTCTTTTTTTTTTTTCGCTTATGAGAGGTCAGTCTAAAGCTTTCTCTTAAGATGTCAATATACCAGAGTTTAATCAAAACATGTGTGCTTTATGCATACAGACAAAACGTGTTCCATACGACAACTTTCGCTTCTATGGAAGGCCAAACCTGTCTTAACCCATTTATATGTTTTATTACATTATGGGTGTCGAAAGGATATCAGGAACATATTTTGTGGTAAAGGAGTTTGTTATACATGGAATTTACTGTCAACCAAACAAGCATTCAAACTTGTAAGTCTGTACCCAAAAGACAGTAAATAATTATCAAAATTAATAGTCAAAGTTACATGTATTACATTTAGTCATCGAAGCACAAATCTCGATACTATTTTTACAATATGAATTTCATCATTCTAAAACTTTATTTCACCTTTATCTCGGAGCCCTCCATTTTGTGTCGGCAAGTTGTACACATTGCTGTAGCGAATGTCCCATGAGCTTCCACAAGTTTCTCTTCCGGCACTCCCGCCACTGCAAGTACGCGGAAAATATACAATCATGTGCGTTTGACCATGCTGCACCAAAACCAACTTTAGATCCTTGAAGTGACTAATGTTCCAGATTAGCACGCATAATCATACATCCTATCAGATTCCATTCTGAATGTTCCTTTAAACAGAATTTCAGCTACGCAAAAGCGGGCATTTTACCTGACCATCGTTCCTGGTAAGGACCAGTACTTAAGTCTCCCACTTTCCATAAGAAACCGACAACTTTCTCACACAAAGAGTCAGGTCAGGAACAGGGCTGTCCATGACCTCCATGACTTATAGCTATTTCTTTTTACTTCAAATGGACATATATATTTTTTTTCACTTCAAAGGAACATGATGAACATAGATAGATCAAATTAGTATTTTTACTTTGAATGAATATAAATATCAAAGAGAAAGATTAGATTTAATAGTACCTATTTTACTTCAAATGACCATCTATATGCAGAAAGTGAAATCAAATGTACAAAATTTCTTACATCTCTCCAGTCCATCTATATTTTGTGTATACATGCGTAGTAGTAATCCTTTATCGTACAGCTGCCTCACAAAGTAGTGAATATAGTTCGGTCGGTACTTTCCCGACGGGTACAGCTCCTTTGCCAGGGTGAAGAATGGACGAGGGCTAACAAAGAAGTAGTCTATATCGAAGATAGCTTCAGGATATGGTATATTGTACTGCTGGAGATTGTCATACAGTCCAGTACCCGGCGACCTAAAGGTAAAACATTAAATTAATATTATATACTGTTAAATGGTCCAATACTAAGCCCCTGAAGGGTACAGTTTTTAGTCGGTATTTTCATATTGTATTTAGTAAGTGGCTGAAGTGCCACTTTCGCAAGACTGCAGAGAAATAAACATTAAACTTTTTACTGTTTTCAACAAAATCACAAAATGGCTTTTAAGTTTCAAATGCATGTAAAAACAAATTCTATGGTCGCCACAAATTTGAGAAAACATTTCTTGCCAAACAGCATGTATTTGTGACATATTCTATTATGAATATAGGCCTTTAAAAATTTGACACTACTTATTCTTTGATATTGTATCATTAAGCCTTACCATCTAAATTTTAGAAATGGACTAGTCCATCTTTCAATTTGGACTGTACCATTAATTATTCATAGGGGTGCTCATTGAAAAGTTACTGACTGACAAGCAAAGCAGTGCAGATCATGATCAAACTGGACAAATATAAAACATATAGGGTATATAGCGTTCTGTTCATACACATGTTATGTATAGCCTTTAATATCTTCACGCAGTGACTCAATTTTATAAGAAAACAACTGCAAATTTGAATCGCTTGGTTATCAATTTCCAATTAAATGTTTGTTAGAATTGTCCATCTTTCAACTCAAACGAAGCCTTTTATTATTCAAACAACCACTTAGAGAAAATTTATAAATTAACTTGCCAACAGTGTAGACCATGATAAGACCGTATAGACCTGGTGCTAGATGCTCATAGTCTTCCCTAACTGCAAAAACACTGTGATGAATTTCTTTTCTCTTTATTGGGAATTTAATTGTTTTAGGCTTGTTGGCATTCAACAGGACTTGTTTTATGGTTTCCACAATGAAATAGTTCATATCAGATTTAAATAGAAAGATTTACAATGTTAATATACATTACATATGACTTGCAACTTAAAAACAATATTTGCTAAAATATGGGTCATACGTATCTGTGCGTCTTTTGAGATTTTAATTTACATTTGAAACAAGTGCAATAAATCAAAACAATTCATTACATATATACTAGAACAAAACAAAAATACAAATGTACATTAATGTACACTATCCTACTGTTGAAAACCCGCTGACGTGTCCTTTGTACTCAGGGACAATGCCTCTGTCATCGGAAATAAAACTGCGATAATCATCTTTCTTGTAATTGGAATAGTACCAAACCAAACTGTCGTAACTCCATCTTATATTTACATAAATTAATTATTTATTGCACTAAACCCTTGAATTTTAAATATACCCTTACCATGCTTAATTTCTAATTTGGACTAGTCCATCTTTCTATTTGGACAGAACCATTCATTGTTGATAGGGGTGTCCTTTGAAAATTTATTGACTGAATAGCGAACAGTGAAGATCAAGGTCAGATTGCACTGGTGTTCAGGCTGATCATGATCTTGCACTGGCCACAATGGACGAATTAAATGCCAGCAGCAGGTTGATGAATAATTTCCTATCCAAACAACTAAATGCTTTTAATCAAAATGATTAATATAAAGTCATATTACAGCAAAATTATTTAAATTTCATTGTCAATGCCTTTTTTTTTTTTAAATTTTTTGTGGTGTTTTTTTTTAAATTTTGGGAATAATTTTAAATTATAAAATGATCTTTTAACTTCATGTTTCTCAAAACATAAAAGACTATCTTATATACCAGCTGGTGCAAAGGTAGTCATTATAATGCAGATAGATACTAAATCAGGATACCAAATTAGACATTCAAGTCTTATTAATTGTTAGCCTGTATGTAGCAACTTTGAAATCATACGACATGTGAAATATCGTCCTATTAGGTGAACAAGCTTGAGATTGTGAGGAAAATTTCTTTTATCTTCAGCATTAATTTGCTTTGGTACACAAGATTTTCTTTCTATAAAAAGCAACTCTCGGCTGCTGGTCCAGGCTGTATGTTTTAGTCAGCCAACCATGCAATGGCCCTTTACAAGTAATTTCCCTTTCAAGAAATGCAAATTAATCATAACTCTGCAAAATTTATATAATATAATTATTATACATCATTAAATTTGGACAAAACCATTGATTGATTAAAGCGGTTTTCTCTAAAAGGTTACTGACTGAATAGGGAGCAGTGCAGATCATGATCAGACTGAATGAATGTGTACGCTGATCATGGTCTTTATCTTTTTTTTTTTTTTGGGGGGTTTATTTAAAAAGGCACTCCCAAAAAAAAAAAAATTTTTTTTTTTTGGGTTTCCTGGAAAAGAAACAAAAGAGCATTTTGCCCCAATTTTTTTTTGTGGTAAAGGGGAGAAAATAGTCTGCTCATGATCTGCACTCACCAGGTCACAACGGTAGAATTATTTACTTCTAGTAGGGTTAGAGTTAAATCATGCCTAGATTTTACATCACATAAGTATCAATATCTTTACACTGAAAAACTATGCTTATTTCCCCCCATGAAAGAAAATGTCTTTTGGGACTATTTGTGAAAAAAAGCCTGATTTAAATAAATGAAAAACAGGATCAATCACCGTGAGCATTTTTGACTATGCTACTCGTGTTACTCGGGTAGAGATCTGGCGCTTGCTCAGTGGAATAACCCAACCTTTCTAACTCGAACGTATCAAGTAGGTATTGAGTTATCTGTTTGTGAACTTGTGTCATTTTCTACAAATAAAGGTTGAGTTTGACTAAATAATTAAAACATGATGATTAATTTAATTTCTTCATGATTTTCAATGACAAATTGAATAAAATTTGTCATGGGCACATGTATAAGTCCAAACTGCAGATACTCTCTATCTAGTCAGCCATCTAGAACCCTGGTCATCTTGTGCAGAACTGAGGGTTACACAGGTCGAGTAGATTAGAGATTAAGCGCATGCGCATTGGTTTAACTCAACTTGTTTGAATTAGAACTCTGGTTACTCAAGTTACCCGAGTAACTATTTCGAAAACGGTCCATGACATAGATTGCTAGACTGGTCTACCTACAGTTTACACATAGTTCCACCCCTGTGTGTTTAACATCCCTTTCAAACACATAGAGAGTCAGGTGAGTAGCTGGACTCAAACCAATAACCCTAAATCAGAGAGTTCGGTGATTTCAGGTCAGTGACCTTGACAACTTGACCCCAGAAGCATGTATTTTATTATGATAATATACTGTTTGTATAGGTACCATATACTGTACTTCACAATATTTTTTCTACAACATTCACAACTGGGTGAAGGATATGTGGGCAGGTTACTTGCTTGGCCACTGCGAGCCAAGTGTGAAACATATTTCTTTTACATCACTGGTGCTTGCACGATGTCACTTCACAAGATGTACAGCACATTATATGCGTATATGTATACTATGCAACATGACAATGAAAAAACACCTTACAAATATTACATGTTTGCATGCATAGATTCCTTAGATCTGAAATATGAAAATTTGAACAATAAAATATTTCAATACAGGTATTTACAAGGATATTAGATAATCTGAAGAAATTTGCATTTGTAAATATACCTATTTTTCCATGCCACTGCTAGTTCTCTGGATTTTGATTCACAAATTACATTCATATGCTTGATACATGTTTTCTCTTGTGTAGAAATGTGTCCCATCTGGTGCATATAACACATTATAAACTTGACATAATGTACAAGGATGATGTGTTTTCTCCACTGTCAACTGTTACCAGAATAGATATTGGTGTATCTTTTTCTATGGAATGATATTGAGGTAAAAATTACACAATGCCTGCTTACTGTTACAATTTACTCATTGACACTGCTATTGTGTTTATTGGTACAGTCACTATGCATGCTTGCACTTTCATCACGCTTGTTGACAATATCACAATGCCTGCTTACTGTTACAATTTACTCATTGACACTGTTATTGTGCTTATTGGTACAGTCATTATGCATGCTTGCACTTTCATCACGCGTGTTGACAATGATACCATGCTTGCTGGAAGTTACAACTTGTTTGGTGTTTAGTCCCTGATGTCTATATGGCTGAATGACAGTGCAATGTAGCGTAATTAAATATTTCAACATGCCGGGACTGTATATAAGCTTTGATATTTCAACATTGCGCAGTTATAATGCTCCTAGAACAAAACACACGATGTGACCACACAAAATGAAAGATGCAATAAGCCACTAAGCAAGTTGAAAGTAAGCATAATGTTAATTGCAAATTTGCACATCACATTTTGATACCAGGGGGGAGGCATGTTAAGTTTCGCTGTTTTTGGAAAGATCTCCGGTCTATGACGGACTTAAATTAGCTGTTGCCTAAACCGTTTCCCATCAGTTGTGTCCCTTTGTTTCAATTACTCTATTAATTGCAACCTGAACTGGTAAGTTTTATGTAGCTTTCAAGCTTTATTTACAGACAATATGTTTATTATTGGAAGAAATACATCGGCTTTTAAAAAAGTTCTCGATGTCTCTTCTATACTACTGACAAAATTTAATCGGCAACGTTATTATAAGTGGAATAAAAAATTGACGTAGAAGACGAGTACTAGAACTGGAGAAGATTCTACAAGACCAATACAAGTTATGTTTTGTCTCTGTTGTAAATAGTGTAGTGATTGTAGGTTTATAGGCTGTTGGGTTGTAACCCTTTAGCGACGTGGTTAAGTGTTTTCTTTTTTGGGTACCAAGGCCGGGGGTTTGAGCCCCAGGAGGGACCTTGGTATTTTCTCACCCAGGATTTACTTTAATGGTGTCAGAAGTGTTTGACGGGACTCATTCGGGTAGCATTGAGGGTCAATCTGGAGAGCTGTCTAGCTCTGAAAAGTAAAAGAGGGAGAAGTTTTTTGTTTTTTTTAGTTTTACAGGCCACTTCCAACAGCCTTGCTGTTGGGTTAACCCCTTTAGCGACGTTGTTGAGTGTCCGCCTTCAGATCACGAGGTCCGGGGTTTGAGCACCAGGAGGGACCTTGGTATTTTCTCACCCAGGATTTACTTTAATGGTGACAGAAGTGTTTGACGGACTCATTCGGGGAGCATTGAGGGTCAATCTGGAGAGCTGTCTAGCTCTGAAAAGTAAAAGAGGGAGAAGTGTAGTGATTGTAGGTTTATAGGCCACTTCCAACAGCCTTGCTGTTGGGTTAACCCTTTAGCGACGTTGTTGAGTTTCCGCCTTCAGATCACGAGGTCCGGGGTTTGAGTCACAGGAGGGACCTTGGTATTTTCTCACCCAGGATTTACTTTAATGGTGTCAGAAGTGTTTGTGACGGACTCATTCGGGGAGCATTGAGGGTCAATCTGGAGAGCTGTCTAGCTCTGAAAAGTAAAAGAGGGAGAAGTGTAGTGATTGTAGGTTTATATGCCACTTCCAACAGCCTTGCTGTTGGGTTAACCCTTTAGCGACGTTGTTGAGTGTCCGCCTTCAGATCACGAGGGGCCGGGGTTTGAGCCCCAGGAGGGACCTTGGTATTTTCTCACCCAGGATTTACTTTAATGGTGACAGAAGTGTTTGACGGACTCATTCGGGGGAGCATTGAGGGTCAATCTGGAGAGCTGTCTAGCTCTGAAAAGTAAAAGAGGGAGAAGTGTAGTGATTGTAGGTTTATAGGCCACTTCCAACAGCCTTGCTGTTGGGTTAACCCTTTAGCGGGGTATTGTCTTGTTGGTTGTTCGCCTTCAGATCACGAGGTCCGGGGTTTGAGCCACAGGAGGGACCTTGGTATTTTCTCACCCAGGATTTACTTTAATGGTGTCAGAAGTGTTTGACGGACTCATTCGGGGAGCATTGAGGGTCAATCTGGAGAGCTGTCTAGCTCTGAAAAGTAAAAGAGGGAGAAGTGTAGTGATTGTAGGTTTATAGGCCACTTCCAACAGCCTTGCTGTTGGGTTAACCCTTTAGCGACGTTGTTGAGTGTCCGCCTTCAGATCACGAGGTCCGGGATTTGAGCCCCAGGAGGGACCTTGGTTTTTTCTCACCCAGGATTTACTTCAATATGTTTTTTGGGCATAGTAGAGTAGTATACCGTCGGAAGTGCTATTGCGCCAGTCTGCACTAGTCAATTGCAATCATTGCCTTCACACCGTTGGGGAACTCGGAATGGGAGGGGAAATTGCCGTGTTTTTAGCATCCAGCTTTCCCATGCAGGAGTTATGTTATGTGTTGTAACTGAGAGGCAGGAGTGTTAAAGAAGGATTTGACATTATATAAATATAGTGAAAATGAAAGTGGAAATCTATTTGTTTTTTTTAACATTATACATATTCGGATATCCACGATAATCTTTCCGGCAAATAATTATTCAAATTACGGAAAAACACGACTAGAACATAGACCCCTGTTAGAAAAATGTGACTTACAATTTTGAAATGACATTATGCTTAGTTCTATTTTGCCTAGTGCCTGACAACATTTTCCATACCGGTTGATCACTTCGTGTATTTTGTTCTTGGATGCATTACAAATTAACCAAGATAACCACAGCATGATGAAATAAACCATTGCCACGCTAGATTGCACTGTCATTCAGTCAAATGAAAATATGAAAAACGCATCATGGCCTAAACAACATAAAAGTTGTAAACTTCCAGCAAGCATGGTATCATTGTCAACACGCGTGATGAAAGTGCAAGCATGCATAATGACTGTACCAATAAGCACAATAACAGTGTCACTGAGTAAATTGTAACAGTAAGCAGGCATTGTGTAATTGTCAACAAGCGTGATGAAAGTGCAAGCATGCATAGTGACTGTACCAATAAGCACAATAGCAGTGTCAATGAGTAAATTGTAACAGTAAGCAGGCATTGTGTAATTTTTACCTCAATATCATTCCATATTTTTCTCTATCAACTAAGTTATTCCCGTATTTGGCAGGGTAACTTCTTGTTTCGGGAGTACTGTCTAGGCATGTACATTTATGAGCCAGACCAAGTTGAATGGGGGGGGGGGGGGGATTTGAAAGACAACTCTTTCTAAGTAACATCTATGTCAATTTGCCTGAATGTGTTATAAAACGTATGAAAGGTCAGACTTGATATGTCTTGTTTTCTTATAGTAGTGCAGCTGAAGTATTTGAGTGAAGTTTTCCCTGCAATTTTCATCAGTATTGTGAAAGACATATAGAAAGTAAACAGTGCCTTGCGTTAACAAAGTTTTACTATAATTTCATGTAGAGTTGTAAGTTTCAGACCTGAGGTCAATAACATGCAAATGTTAATAATTAAAATAAGATTACTTTGAAAATTGGTCAATAAAATTACAATTACCTTATTTTGACAAATGTAAAGAATTAAATTACAATTACTTTACAAAATGAAATTAATAACATTTCAATTACCTACTAGGTTTTAATCAAAAATGGTCCTATATCTATACATGATATACACACAAGATACTACCTTCTGATCAAGAATGGTGAGAATGGTCTTTAGCTGGTCTCAAACCCATGACCCTCAATCAGTGAGAGGTTAACTGATTATAAGTTGGCGACTTTAACTATAAGACCACAAAGGCTAATGTACATGTACAATGAGCACTTAGTAGTATGTGCTCAGGTGAGCTAAAAAGTTGACAGAAACCATCATCTAGTCAGGTGTTACACACGTTTGACCTAGTTCTCTGACAAATGTGTAGAAGGTACCTACCTGAAGTCTGGTATTCCACTCGGTGTGCTGATCCCTGCTCCAGCAACAACAACAACATTTTTCACTGTTTCATTCTGCAACAGTCTCGCTGCGTCTGCCAGGTTCTTAACCAAACCATTGGTACTAGCCCTTCCTGACAGTGTTCTCCTGTAATAAAGGGAGCATAAAACAACACCTAAATCATTAAAATGGACCTGTCCAACTTTAAATTTGGACAATGCCATTAATTTAACAAAGGGGTGCTCAGTGTAAAATAAAGACTAAAAGGCATGATCCTACTGCCAAATGTTGATGGCATTGTCCAAATGGGTTTTTGTATAGCAATGGCTCACATGGCCACTACATGTTAACATGATGGAAGTACTTGAAGTCTGATTTTTAGTTGTAAAGAAAAATGTCATCGTATGAAAAAAATGCATTGCTTAAAGTGCATACAAAGCTCCCACACAGTTAAACTTCATTTGCATAAAACTTCCAACATGGTTAGCGCTAGCAGTAAGAAATGCCAAATTAGGATACAAAAGGGCTAAATCAGCTAAAATTAGATTAATTACCTTACTACAGAATGTATTTTCGTGTGCTACATGTACAGGGCTACATGGAAATAAATGGATCGAAGAGAAAGTGGATAAGAAGCTAGAACACAACTGTTGAATTGAACTTGGCCAATGGTTCCAGCAAAATCTCTATTTAACACAATTAACATTATGTTCCAAACTTCAAACCAAGATCTCTATCAATGTAAGCAAACGGGCCAACATAGCATTATATTGCTCACCTGAGTTAACAGTTAACAAGGCCACACAAGACGTTTGATTCACATATTGGTATAAAGATCTGTATGCAATGTTATGTTATGAAAAAAACGATTTCTGTGTTAGTCTGACAGACCTTTTGGTGTAAATTGTCGCTTTTACAAGATTTACCATGTAATCCTTTCCTTTGATATTATAACAACACTAGTCTTTGAAGACCTTACTCAACCAAGAAACATTTAGGACACACACAAATTTATATGATAGCTGAAGATATGATCAGTTGACAGGTCGCACAGAATATACCTTGAATAAGGATGGTGGACCATAATCACATCTAACAAACTAACAATCAGTTGATATAGTTTTTGACCACATGTTAACGATCTTCAAACTTAACCTAGAGACATCGAGACAAACACTGTCTCCAATTTTCATGAATCAACTGTCTACAGCACTCAGGACATTACTTAATTTTGACCTAGTAACCTAATATTGGACCCTATGTCACCCAGTACTTGGAAATCCTTGATAAATTTTTCAGTAATTTGGCACAAAATGTAACCTTTAGCATATTCAAAGGATAATTTTTTATTTCATCTGATTTAAAGAAAGTTTTTTGCCAAATGTGACCTAGTTTCAAACAAGAAATGATCAAGACAAACATTCTGACCAATTTTCATGATGACTGAGCACAAAATATGGTCTAAAGTGTTCACTTCATTTTTCTTTGATATAATCTTGGACTACACATGACCAAGTTTCTTACACAGCCAAGAGATTATAAGAACAAGTATTCTAAAATTTTTTACAACATTTTGGTACAAAAAATGGCCTTTGCTTTGGAGAATTCACAAAGTTTTTTCTTTCATTTGATATGGTGACCTTATTTTGACCCCATAACCTAATTTCAATTTTGACATAGAGATCACCAAGACCAACATTCTGACCAATTTTCATAATTGGTTGTAAAATGTGACTTTGAAAGTGTTCACAAGGTAAACTAGATGGGTGTTCAGTAGAACACTTAATGTGTCGCCCTCTTACACTTTGTCTGAATAACTAATAATTTTGTGACAAAATCTAAGTACAACAAGAGGGCCAAGATGGCCCTATATTGCTCACCTTGGAACAAGCCCACTTGCCTGGTGGAAGATCACTAGATAATGTTATATACCAAATAAGTTTTCCTATATACGCCTTTGTAAAACAAATGATCCCCCGGGCAAGGTCAATTTTGACCGCAGGGGCATAATTTGAACAAACTTTGAAGAGGTCTACTAGGCAATGCTATATGCCCAATATCTAAGCTCTAGGCCTTGTGGTTTCAGAGAAAAAGATTTTTAAAGTTTTCCTATATAAGCCTAAGTAAAACTAAGTGACCCCTGGTGCGGGGTCAATATTTACCCGGGGATCATAATTTGAACAATCTTGGTAGAGGTTCACTAGCCAATGCTACATGCCAAATATCTACGCTCTAGGCCTTGTGGTTTCAAAGAAGAAGATTTTTAAAGTTTTTCCTACATAAGCCTATGTAAAACTAAGGACCCCCGTGGGGGTCAATTTTGATCCGGGGCTCATAATTTGAACAATCTTGGTAGATGTCCACTAGCAAATGCTACTTGCAAAATCTAAGCCTTAGGCCTGTGGTTTCAGAGAAGAAGATTTTTAAAAGTTTTTCCTATATAAGCCTATGTAAAACTAAGGACCCCCGTGTGGGGTCAATTTTGATCCGAGGGTCATAATTTGAACAATCTTGGTAGAGGTCCACTAGCCAAGCTACATGCCAAATATGTAAGCTCTAGGCCTTGTGGTTTCATAGAAGAAGATTTTTAAAGTTTTTCCTACATAAGCCTATGTAAAACTAAGTGACCCCCCGTGCGGGGTCAATTTTGATTCGGGGCTCATAATTTGAACATTCTTGGTAGAGGTCCACTAGACAATGCTACAAGCCAAATATCTTAACTCTAGGCCTTGTGGTTTCAGAGAAGAAGATTTTTAAAGTTTTTCCTATATATGCCTAGCAAAAACTAAGTGCCCACCTGCCAGGTCAACTTTGACTCGGGGTCATAATTTGAACAATCTTGGTAGAGGTCCACTAGACAAGCTACATGCCAAATATCTAAGCTCTAGGCCTTGTGGTTTCAGAGAAGAAGATTTTTAAAGTTTTTCCTATTTGTTGCCATAGCAACCAGAGTTCTGCATGGAATTCTTTGAACAATTTCGGTAGAGCTTCATGCAAGGAACATTCCTGCATAGTTTTATCAACATTGGCCTAGAGGTTTCAGAGGAGATGTCATTTGAATCAAAATGTTGATGGACGACGGACAATCATCGATCAGAAAAGCTCACCATGGCGTAGCCAGGTGAGCTAAAAAGGGGCATACCTCTGTCAAATATGACCTTGACCTACAAAATTTGGCGGCATCACGACCTTTTTGTCATAAGCATTGCAATTTGAAAGTTTGATGAAGAAATCTTAAGAAACGGCAAAGTTATAGCCAATGTTAAGTCTTTGTGATGGACAGACGGACAGACGGACAAAGCGATCCCTATGTATCAAATGTGACCTTGACCTACAAAACTTAACATTGACATATGACAGACATGAGACAATAGAAGTAAACTACAAGTGAGGCTTAAAAGAAATTGTTTGGTTCTGGTAACATGCACAAATAAGATAGATACGGTAGATGTATAGCATCTTTGTTGGTTTTCCACTTAAAGATATGTGGGAACAAGAAAGCTGTGACAAATGCTGGCAATTACAATGTATACATTCAAAATTTGCAAACAAAGATTTGGGTTGACAGACCTTCCAGTGGTACTCATTGTAGGGTCAGCATGCCGGAACCAAACAATTTTACAGCTAAATTTTAGATACTTACTTGGGTAACAGATTGTTTTTATTTTCATTTATTGTTAACTTTGCTAGTCCTCCAGTTATGGCTGTCTCAGACTGGGTTTTGTACACTGGACTGCTATTAGGATGAATGGCTCTTAGGGGTGCCCCTTTGGGTTTGTTCCTGGTACCTGCTGATGGTACCCTCTCTAAAGCCCCTGATGTCCCTGTAATATGGAAAAAGGCTGTGATAAAAGGGACCCTGTGTATTTTATATGAACACTTGCCAATATAATGTTGTCAAAAGATGAACAAAAGAACTGAGTCAGAGAAACACAAAGTGAAGACAGACAGGGTGTTATAATTCCTTTCAGTTCTATGATAAAAGAAGGCATTATGCTTTCATTTACAAACTATTGCCAACTTAACAGAGCCAAGAAAAACATGTTTTTTGTTGTTTTATCTGATCTTATAAATTTCATTAACTAAATATTTAGTAAACATGAGGGCCAAGAAGACCCAATATCACTCACCTGGCTACAACTGGCTATAATATAAGGCCAACAATGGTGTCGTAGAATGAGTAAAATTTGATAAGAGGTCCAGATTAGAACAACTGTTGAGGAAATCCACATTTCTACATTTCAAATATCTAAGCCCTGGGCTTTGTACTTTCAGACAAGAAGATTTTTTAAGTTTTCTCTCTATATAACCCTATGTGAAATCAAGTGACTCTCCTAGACAGGTTCCATTTTAACCCAGGGATCCTAAAATTTAATGAGCCCCTGAGAGGGGTCAATTTTTATATTTAATATTTGAACAAACTTGGTAGAGGTCAACTAGGCAATGCTACATGCTAAATATCTAAGCTTTAGGATTTGTTGTTTCAGAGAAGACCATTTTTAAATTTTTCTAAAATAAGTCTATCGGTAGTAAAGTCAAGTCAGCCCCGAGGATGGTAAATTTTGACCCGAGGGTCATGATATGAATAATCTTGGTAGAGATCAACTAGGCAATGCTACATGCCAACTATCTAGGCCTTGTGGTTTCAGAGAAGAGGATTTTCAAAGTTTTTCCTATAGAAACATATGTAAAATCAAGTGACCCCACTGGGCAAGGTCAATTTTGACCTGGTGGTCATAATTTGAACAATCTTGGTAGACGTCCTGGTCCGCTTGGCAATGTCTAAGCTCTAGGCTTTGTGGTTTCAGATAAGAAGATTTTTAAAGTTTAGGTTAGGTCAATCTTGATCCGGAGGTCTTAATTTGAATAATCTTTGTAGAGGTCCAGTAGAAAATGAAACATGCTTAATATCTAAGCTCTGGGCCTTGCAGGTTTTTTAGAGGACATTTTTTTAAGTTTTCCCTTTCTGTTGCCATGGCAACCAGAGTTCTGCATGAAATGGAATTCTATGAATGATGTTGGTAGAGCTTCATGCAAGGAACATCCCCGTCAAGTTTCATCAACATTGGCTTTGTGGTTTCAGAGAACCTGTTGTATAAAGGAAATGGTGGACCGATGGATGAACATTCTAACAAATGGATACTTAATATGTATGTTATCTCTATTGTTCTTTTAGCCATTAAGAGAAACAAGAACTGTTTGTAAAACATGTATGCCCCATTTGATGCAATCAGCTATATGGAAAAAGGAATACATGTGGCCTGAAATTTATTTGGCCTTAAAAAGAACAATTTTTGGCCAAAAAATTTGACCTTTGACCTACTAACCTTAAAAAATAATTTTTGGGAAAATCAATTTATATTCAACCTGCACATCAAAGATTCAATATCTTGGCCAGACGTTCTCAAAATAAAGGCCTCGAAACATGTTTACCAATTCCGGATCACTGACCTTGACCTTTGACCTGCTAACCTAAAAATCAAAAGGGGGCATCTACTGGCATGTAACCTGCACACTAAGTTTCAGGATTGTACATGTAGGCCAAAGAGCTCTTAAGTTATCTTCAGGAAACTGACAAAGCCCGTTAGTCACTGGGTGACATTACCTTTGACCTATAAACGTTCAAAATCAACAGAGGTTAATTGTTCTGGTGTTGACAAACCTGCACACAAAGTTTGAGGATTGCAGAAGCCCAAAGCTGCTACAGTTATCGACATATTGTTGTGACCTTGACCTACTGACCTCAAAATTAATGGGGTCATCTATTGGTGATGACCAACCTGCCCATCAAGTTTGAGGATTGCAGTAGACCAAAAAATATTTGCCTAAAAGAAAAAATTCATGTGGCCCATGTAAAAAAACCTCCTGCTTCTGTTTCAGGTGAGCTAAATTGTAAATTGACAAAGAAGACAGGAGATGACTGACTTGAATGTCGCTATCTCATGTTAGGCTCACCTTTTAAGAAATCTTAACAAAGTACGTATTTGATAGATTTATACTTTTTTCATACAAACTTCCAAACACATGACTCGAAATGAATCTGATATGACTGAAACTCTCATGTATTCAAGAATGATCCCGCATAACTCCGTATATAATATCCCTATTTATCTTGTGATACTGCCTCACATCTCTCACGAGTATTATGGGCAGGGTGCACGCCAGATGTTAATAAAAGTAAATATAAGATAATTGCGAAACAGTTTTCCAGTTAAGAGAATCAAGCATAAAAAATAGAAAAGTACAATTTTTTAAATAACTATTTTTAAAGAAAAGTGCAAGTTAATTTTTTCTCAGAATATTTATTTCATCTATACAGACCTGATAACAACATTACTTTTTGGTTTTGCAGTTCAAACAATCGGTGAACGTAGTGAAAACGTTCCGTCGCATATGATGACAATATGCAAATTTAAAACCCATGTACATGTGGGGGGGGGGGGGGTGTATATTAGGAGTAGGGGTGGGACATGAGACCCATTCAGGGTTGAGCATACTTTTCACTGAATGGATCTGCGTCTTAGGCTCTCGGCTATTAAAGAATGGCGCCAGTGTGGGGGGATGAAGACAACTGCCAGACAGGAGTTGGCCTTACCCACGAAGTTCCCAGGCAAAGACTCAGGCCGAGTATTCTGGGGGGAAAAAGTGTAACGATTCTTGATCGTTGCGCATATGATGATAATAAAAAATTAATATGCAAATTTAAAACCCATGTACATGTGATGGGGATTAGGGTAGTATATATGTCACATAGACCCATTCATGGTTGAGTATACTTTTCACTGAATGGATCTGCTGCGTCTTAGGCCCTCGACTCGTTACAAAGATATTGACATGAAATTTGCTTATTCTTATTGCTTACAATAACATAAACATATTCTGAAAAAAATTAACTTGCGCTTTTTCCCAGCAAAAAAGTTATCAACAATAGTAAAGTAACATTTTAACATTTTTAAAATGATTTAGCTTGATCGGGCTACATTTTGTATTTACACCGATCCGGAGATGTCTACCTTACTCAGCATGATAAAGCCCCGACTACATAGAATACAGGTGTCCAGCTACCGAGCCACTGCCACATACTTAATCCGGTGTACGGAGAGATTTAGCAAGAGATTTTGAGACCAAGCTGACACGCTCATCTGGGAAAGATCCCCAGGTGTCTGTGTGTAAAACAGTACACATTTTAGCAACATTATTTACATGTTTTTTGATAGAAAAAATACTAATCTTTCAGTTGGTGTCATCATAAATTGCATGATTCTTCTCATTATGTAAATTTTGCAAAGAAAACGAAATGAAGATAATCAAATATGTGTTATATTTTTATTGCATGCTGTACTTAAATACAAATGTCACTTCCTATCCGAATACTGTACATCTTGCTCCAAGCACCTGCTACATAAGATTTCTTCATTTACCTTTCCGTACTGCAGCCATCATCAATCGTAATATCATCATATATGCAGTACCCTTTACTCAGGATACTTTCAAGCAAAAATTACTTGATTCAAGGGTAAATTTTCATTTTAATCGATGTTATCAGTTGTCAAAATAACTTCGGACGCCATTTTGAACATAGAAACGATTGCGGTTACTTTCGGTTTTCATCCACCACATTGAGGCCCGTCTTTGTTACGCATAGAATAACCGTACTTGGTTCGAAAAACTGCAAAAAAAGATGGAAACGTTTTTTATTGGCTGATTTTACAAGAATGTTCTGTAGAGCATATATGCGTATATGGTCAAAAAATGTATTCCATGCAGAACTCTGGTTGCCAGTTTAAAACCGTGGCACCAATTTAAAACCGTGACAAAGTCATTTGGGGCCCAGAGCTAAGATTTTTGGCATGTAGTTTACTAAGTGGACCTATACCATATAAAACTTTCAAATTCTTCTTCTCTGAAACCACATAGCCTAGAGCTTAGATATTTAGCATGTGGCATTACCCAGTGGACCTCTACCAAGATCGTTCAAATCATGACCCTAGGGTCAAAATTGACCCCGCCCGGGGTCACTTGTTTTACTTAGGCTTATATAGGAAAAACTGTAAAAAAATTCTTCTCAAAAACCACAAGGCCTAGATCTGTAACATTGTCTAGTAGACTTCTACCAAGTTTATCACTGGAGTCAAAATTCATCACACCCAAGAGGTCGATGGTTTTCATATAGATTTGTGTAGGAAAAACTTTAAAAATCTTCTGCAAAATCACAAAGCCTACAGCTTAGATATTTAGTATGTACCTTTTTGTCTGGTGGACTTCTACCAATTTTGTTCAAATCATAACCAGGGTCAAAACTGAACCTACCCGGGGGTTACTTGTTTTACATAGATTTGTATAGGAAAAACTTTTAAAAAGAATTTTAATAATAATAATAATAATATTAATAATAATAATAATAAATTCTTTATTTAAAGAAGGAACGAATATTCATATGACTAAATAGTTTAAACATGGCCTTCTGAAAAAGAAAACATGAAAAGTACATAAAGAAAACTTAAATTTCAACTATACACAACTCAGTTATACACCATTCAGTATGACAATCACTCAATAATTCATAGCAAACATTTCAAGACACTCGAACTCCATATACAGTCAAACCTATGTTAAAGACCGCTATTAGTAAAACAAATCAGGAGGGAAAGAGAAGAAGTCATTTAAGAACTCATGTAAATGAAGTAAAGATGACCTTAATCATACATGTTAATCATTTTTCCAGGAGTGGCATTTGCTCACAAGTTTGACTGTAAATAAACAACATTCATACGTCATTTTTCACACGATACACATACGTGCTGTAGCAGTGTTATATTTCATCAATAAATGTTTTTTCAATGATTTTTTAAATGAACTCAATGGTTGACTGAAACGAATATCTATTGGTATATTATTAGTTATACAGATTCTTGACGGTGTATACGGACTCGTATAGCCTGTTCGTGCCGATATTATCCCGAGCCGTCAGGCGAGGGTTTATATCGGTACGAACAGGCTATACGAGTCCGTATACACCGTCAAGAATCTGTATAACGAATTTATAATACCGCAGATTTGTTTGGAAGACAAGATAACTACCTGAACTGTCAACAAAATTGTCGAAATATTGCTGTTATATTTATAAATGACAAAAAGCCGATACACATGGGGGCCCCCAATACTTTTACCTTCGTATGATTCTGTACGGCGCTCATAATCAGCCGATCTTAGCTTTTTTCTCAGTAATTTAATAGAAAGAAAAATAATCCTGTGGCTTACGGTGTTTTCGACCCGAGAGCAAAGTATAGCATGGCATTTTGTATTATTTGCAGTCACATAGATCTAATAATTAATTAAGAAATAATAAATGCCTCCCTGTATTTTATCGTTGAATAAAATATAGTCAGGAATTTGGATGCGTAGTAATTAAATCACGAGTGCGTAGCACGAGCGATTTAATTTTCCAAATGACTGGCTGTATTTTATTCAATGATAAAATAAAGGGAACAATTTATTATTTCGATTCTAACACGTTATTTTCTTTGAAAACAATCCCGAACTTCATTTAACGCGTAGTAGTAGATCATTGTAACCTTAAAACGCGAGATACGATTGGACGCGCTTGTTTACATACGTCACGTCGTTACGTCATTTAAGGCACGTCGTCCTTGGAAAAACGTGCTGTATTTTATCGTTTAATAAAATACAGGCTTTTCGCTATATGTTTATATAGGAAAAACAGCCGCTTGTGTTAGAATTTCCGTTAAACCGGTCCCATTTCGAATTTATTACGTCATCAGTTCAAGTCTACGTCATCGAGACAGTAATGTTTGGCAGACATTTTTGTAGCGTGTGGACTGGATAAACACAGATTTCTTTTTAATTTATTACTTCGGCTTTAAGTTATTGATGTGACACAAAATAAGGATAAACAGCGTTTTATTGGAGTAGGACTTCACATTATTTCAAGACAAGTGAAATAGGACTAGATCTACAGTAGTGATGCATTACTAATAACAGGATAGAAAAGGACATTTGTTTTCAGATTTTCCTCTGATCTGGCGGTATTTTATTTCGTCAGTTCAGAGGTTGAAGTTGTACATGAATGTCCTGTCAGCAGCTGTTAGTTGCAGAAAGGAATACCATTAATTCGAAGAGTACTTATTAGTGTCAATGACTGTTTTCATTTTCAAAAAAACAATATTCCAATGCCACTGGGATTCATGTTCATGGTGAACTTGATCGACTGAAATGAGATCTCATGTCCGTAATCTGTTTTGACTCGGGAGAAACGAAGGTAAAGATAGCATCATTGTAAGTTTTAATGTCTATGAATTTGATTTATTCTTCCAAACGACATGTGCAGTGCTTACAAACGTCGCTGAAAAAATTGAATCGGTGGAACGGCGGCCATTTTGTTTTGAATGTAAACAATATTTACAGAGCTTCTCTAGCCAATCAGAAAAGGCAAAACCAATGAGGCTCCAAATGGGAGACAGTAGGCCTATATACCGGATTGCTCACGGTGTATACGGTCTCATATACAGGGGCTCTTGACCAATCAGAATCTATCAAATTTATCTGCGGTATTATAATGTTCCAAGTATGGGCAGAAATATTAGTAAAAGACTTTTTCATGTACATAGTGCGTTGTTTTGGTATCACAATATTAGTGTTGCTTACTGATCGAAGACTATATGTATTATTGCTGGAAAAGTTAAGTAACTCAAGTATGTATTCTGGAGCAAGATTGTGTCGAGCTTTGTAAACAAGTACAGCCGTATGATATACTAGTAAGCATCTATCAGCAAAAGTCAGCCGTTGTAATTCATTAAGGGGGCAGGCACCAGTTTTCTGGTTCTCGGCAACAAAGCTTACAACCAATCTCACAATTCCTTCACACAACACCTGTAACTGCTAACCTGAAAGAAACAAAATACAGCATCATGCACATGTCCACTATCTCTTGAAAAATATCATAAAGTTTGCTGCCAAACTCATTGGCATACACGATTCATGGATTATGTTGAATTGAAAGATAGCGCCATTTTTTGGGTCGGTCCGAGGCCAAATTGCTAATCTTCAAAACATCACTGAAATTTCATGCCTCAATTGTCAACCAGGAGCTGGTCAGTTTCAGACACCAGACTCCCTGTTAAATCAGAGAAAACACATAAAAAGAGGAATTTACTGTACTGAGTCTTTGCTTTTTTGCTGAGTCCCTGTTTGATATTATTTTTGTTTTTTTGCTATTTACAGTTGTTTGTATGTCACTGCAAAATGCATTCTGCTCACCACAGACTAGTGAAAAATCACCTACTTCCATTCTCATGCACCGTTTTCACACAGAGCCACAAAAAGCCACATATTTGTATTTCAGATTATATTTCAACACTCATTTAAGACAGTCAAAAGAGAAATATATAGAGGATAATTGATGATGACCTTAATCATACAGGTTGCACCAAAGTGATATTTTCACGAGTGGCGTAGCCACGAGTGAAAACGATAACAACTTTGACGGTGGAAATTAACGTGAATTACACCGAATAACATAATTTTTCTGTTTATTTTATGGTTAAAACTCTACTTTTCCCGCGATTTTCTATATTTTATAGAAACAAACTCAATAAAAAGTAAAGTTTTAACCATAAAATAAACAGAAAAATTGTTATCGGTGTAATCAATCACGTTAATTTCACTCGTGAACACCAAAAATGTCATTTTCACTCGTGGCGGGCACCCGTGAAAATGCCCATCACTTTTACGTGCCCACTCGGTGAAATTATAACGTGATCTTACACCGAAACCAACAATTATCCTCTATATTATATTAGTTTCTTATATGAGCACGAGGTTCAGATCGAAATATCCGTCACTGAGGGTAACTGTTTTGGCGGGAACGAGGCTCTGCCTATTTCCATCTGAACCAAGTATCTCATGGAAGAAACTTTTTCTTGCATACCGTCTTGCACTTTGGAATAGTTATTTAAAAACAAACTTATCTGATTGATGCATTTTGATATAAAAACAAACGTTCTTTAGATGCTATGTTTGGGAAAGTGACGTCACATTGTTTATAACGTTACGTCACAAGTAATTCACGTAAGTCGTCTTACACGGGGGGTGTAAGATGAGATTTTCCAGCACTGGTAAAAACTGCAGATATCCCCATCTGGTATGCAAGAAATCATTCTCTTCACACACTGCACCCTTAACTCTCAACAGTACCCTTTATACAGAAATTTGACCAGGGCCAATTCGAAACTAGGGCGCAAAACTGTTACCTGCCTCCTAAGCAAAGTACGCGAGGGTTTACGTTTAATCAGTCTTGCGACTCTTGCTTGTAACTTGGACATAGTATTTAAACACCGTATTCCGGTTCCCCATATTGTACAACAGTAGTCCATAGATGACAAAATGTACGCATTGTAGAACATAATTTTCATGTCATCAGTTAAGTAATTAGAAATTCGTTTCATAAGGGCAATTTTAGAATTGATTTTGGAGGATACTTTTGAAAGCTGTACATTCCAAGATAAAGAATTATCTACGTAACTACCCAGCATCTTATGAACACCAACGTTTGGCAAATGTGTATTTTTAATTGTCAACTTTAAATGTAAATCCTTATTAGTTCTGTGCTTACTACCGGTCGTTAAAATCATACATTTTGTTTTTGTAGGATGTATTGACATGTTGTTTAAATAGCACCACTTTATTATGTCGTTCAAATTTCTTTGAAGTTTACATTTTACAATTTGAATATCGCAATCTGATTCATGAAGAGTAGAGTCGTCAGCATATAAATCAATATTGCCTGATGATGTTTCAAAAGCAATGTCATTTATGTATAATAAAAATAATAACGACCCAAGTATAGAACCCTTGGGAACCACAGAAGTAACTTGCAGTGCATTTGAAGTTATATTGCCAGATTTAATAATCTGACTCCTGTTAGACAGATAAGATGCAAATAATTTAATGGTGTTCGGAGAAAAGTGGTATAACTTGAGTTTGTGTAAAATAATTTTATGATCTACCAAGTCCAATTATGCCTTTCGTAAATCCAGAAAAACTGCCCCTACATATTTTCCAGAGTCAATGTCGTTTAGCCACGTATCAATGAGGTAAATTAATGCTGTTTGGCATGAATGTTGCTCTCGGAATCCCGATTGCGCACGGTGTAATATTTTCGTATTTTGAAAAAAAGTTCTGTAGCTGAGTAGCAATGTATCTTTCGAAAATTTTAGAAATGGTAGAAAAAAATGATATTGGACGATAGTTATTCGGATCTTGTCTGTTACCAGATTTGAAAATTGGGATAACAAATGCATCTTTAAGTTTGTCTGGAAAACACCCATATCTATACTCTGATTAATGATGTGGGCAATTGCAGATGATATGTAATCACCACAAGATTGTAAAATTCTTGGACCAATACCGTCCAATCCTGTTGATTTGTTTGGATTAATTTTCTTTACTTCAAATGCAGAGATAAATTTTACTTCAAATAACATGTGTTTCAATTTACTTTCAAGTATTTTCTGAAGACTTAAAAACTTTTCTTTAACAAAAGATGTCTTTTCAATAATATTTGATAGATTTATAAAATGTTCATTTAGGGCATTTAGAATGTTGTACTGGTCTTCTTTTATTATGTTTTGATACAAAAGTCTTGTTGGTGTTTGATTCTCTTTATCAGAGTGTTTGTTACCTGAAAGGCATCGTATATTATTCAATAAAGAACTGACTGATTTATTGTTTAAAATAGCTTCATTGTAAAATTTCTTTTTGCTTTTCTTTATTAAAGTTATAACCTTATTTTCTTATTTCTTTGCATTTTGAACTCATTAAATTTCTTGTCCCTATGGAGCTTATTTCCCTTGCACATGGCCGACTTTATTTCTTATGTAAACCATTCTGGTTGTGTGTCTCGTTTACCTCCTTTAACAGGGGCATGTTTATACAACACGTTATTAATGATTGTGTAGAATATATGTAAAGATATATTTGGCTCATGGTAGGTTTCTACAATGTCAATATCAGCATTCATTAAATCATTTTGAAAATGGGATACGTTAAAATTCTTAAAAGATCTATATCTTATTGTTTTATGAGATGATTGTGTACATCTTACATCTGTCATTGAGCGGAAAATGATCGCTAATACTGTAAAATGGAACACTTACTTCAACAATACGATCTGGCGTATTTGAATAAATATGGTCAATAATAGAGGAACTGATTTTATTAATTCTAGTTTGGGTACGGACCATTAGTGTTAATCAAAATTTTAAAATGAGGTTATTCCACTTTGTATTTTTAAAACATTTGTCTTCGAGGATGTAATTAATATTGATATCTCCAAGAACATGTAATTAATAATTTAATGCATCCGTTTGGTCAAGTAATATTTCATATGTATTTCATATGTATCAATCCAAGACTGTTTAGAATGGGGGGGTCTGTATACAAAATTTTATAAAATCGGTTTACAATGAGGAAAAATTATCTAAACACATATTGATTCAATATCAGCATGTTTTTGGTCATTACGACGTGTGTAAGGGATTTTATTGGATAAGTATACAATAATATCCCCACCTTTTTTTACTTTTTCGATCTTTTCTTTCAAACGTTAAGTTGCTAATCTTTAACTGATTATCATCGATATTTTCGGTTAGGAATATTTCACAAAGCCCAAGTATACTTGAAGAATTGCACAATGACAAATGAGACTTTATTTCATCTATTTTGGGCATTAAGTGCTGAATATTTAAGTTTGCTATAATGCAGTCCTTTCTTGTTCGCTTTTAAATGTAGCGTCAATCTCGCTTTCAGCTTTTTTAGTTTTTGAATACGAATTGCAATGAGAAAGGTGTGTCATATATTTAATGTCTGCATTAATTTCGGTAGGTTTTACGGTTTTTCAGCGTTAAACTTTCCGATGTTTTTACAAGTAATAACGTTATTATCTGATATGGATGTAGCATTATTTGGACAAGTTTCCTGATCCAGCAATAATACATAATCACACTTACAAAACAACAAGGCATAAGGCCGAGATATTTGGTATGTAACACTGTCTAGTGGACCGTTACCAATTTTGTTAAAATCATGCCCCTCTGGTCAAAATTGACCACGCCCTGTGGGTCGCTTGTCTGTATATAGAGTTATATAGGAAACACTTTAAAAACTCTTCTTGTTGTGACCTTGGCGTGAAGGGCACTGATACTAAGGTGAGAGATATACGGCCATCATTGCCCTCTTGTTTCTCTTTCATCCACGGGTTTGATAAGAACTGAGTTTCCCTTATACTGGTCTCTAGGTCGCTGTGGAATTTGTACAATCCAAGTTCAAGCCCAAGTGAGAGAACATTAAAGTTGTCTTTACTTTTGTAAAAAAACTTCATTTGTGGTATACAGAAATTGTAGAGATATTATAACATTAATTGCAAAGTGCAAGGAATGCTATTCAACATTATAATAGTTTGATACTATTTTATTGTTCCATGTACAAATACACTTATAACATTTCGACAGAAACATATCAAATACATTTAACAAATGGATTGGGCCACGAGTTATAGCAACATCAGTAAACGGCCCTCTCCAATATGATAAATATGAATATAATGGCAAGGTGGTTGTGAAGAAGATTTTGTTTAACATAGAAACTAAGCAAAGTAAAACAGAAAGGTCATTATTTTTAAGAAGAAAAAAAAAGGTACAAGAAGAAAAATGATTTTAAATATATAGTAATATGGTACCGTCAAAATAGTACTTAAGATAATATTCGTTAAAGTATGTAAGGTAAGAAAAAAAAGAAAAACAAAACAAAACAAAAAACATGAAAATAAGTCATAAAAAAAGAAAAAAGAGAACATTGGTGCAACCCACACATCTCGGCAATGTGAACTCCGCCGCCGACGAAACACCCCGCCCAAACCCACAGCAGAATTGGTAGAGGACAATCGATTTTTAGAAATCATCGTTATTAGAAAACCTTCTAGTGTTCCAAGGTCTTTCAAATAGTATACTGTTTGAAAGACCTTGAGTGTTCTTAATAAATTTTTGAACCTCGTTAAAGAAAAGGGTATTTTGGACGTCATTTAGTGCGTCATTGCCAAAAAGCAGCTTTGTTGTGCTGAGAGGGTGAAAATCTCTCGTGTTTCGGAAAAGCTGAATTTTTTCATTTGAAAAACGTGTACATTAAAAAAAGTAATGTTCTGCATTTTCTACACAGTTTCCGCATGGGCAAACGGGTGAATCTCGTAAATGATTGCAGAACAAGTCAGCATATAAATTGCTGCAGTTATTTCTTATTCGGGCATGATGTACTGCAAAATATATTTTACCTGATAGATAATATCAAGAAACAGTTTGGAATTTAAATAGTGTTTTGAGTTTTCCTTTAAAAACTGAAAGAGAAGGAGATTATCTAATTTCTAAATTGAGTTCGTTCCACTGTTTAAGGGAAGAAGGTAATGTTGAACGGGAATATATATCCAAGCGTTAATGCATCGTTATATAATCATTCGAGTTTCTCAATAAATATTGATCATTTTTGGCCGGCCCCTGTCGCAAAATACTCTAAGTCTTATTGTAATGCTGAACATTTATGGCAACAAATATGAAAAACATGTTTATCGTTTACGGAATTCAAGTTTGCAGAATCGTAATTACGGCCACTCAAGTATATATACACTTGTTAGTATTTGTGATGTCTTTTGTTTTACAGTAATTCCCTAAGTAAATTCATTAAGGTCTTAAAATTTTAGAGACAGTACACAAACTGTAATTATGGTTCTCATATTGAGTGCAATTAGGCAGTTACATTTGACTTTTAAGCATGTTAATTTATCCTAAAAAGAGAATGGTGAGACAACAAGCACTTATATTGATAATTGAACTTAAATGCAAAATTGAGAAATTCACCTAAGTATTTTGAGTGAAATGAGCTCTTAGGCATGGCACTATCTCATGATTCGTGAATGATTGTCTTCGAGGTGGAAATAGCTACGTAGGCAAACAAGGGTGATTTGTTCCTTTGTATGTCTTTATTTACTATCCTCTGAAATCATTGGCCAAACTTTCGAACGACTACGCAGGAATGATCTGTATTTGAACCTCAGTCAAGATTGTTTAAAAAATCTTAATTTGTTAAAATCACGACATCTAGAGATGGGTAAGTTATTACTAGTATTATAACTATATAAGGAAAACTTGCCAAGTTAGAAATCAGTAACTTGATTTCAAAATTACTATATACTATTGACTAAAATGAAAAAAATCTTCCAAATATGACATCCCCTTGGTAATGGAAGTATCAGGGAACTGTAATGGTCAGTGGTATTGGGACATTATTGGCCCTCTTGTTTTGGCTTTTGGACAGGGTCTGTGTTGTTGTTTTTTTTGTTGATATTTGCGTCGGTACATTTTTAACTGGAAAGACAGTATACATGTAGTCTAAAAAGGTACCTAACACCCTTGTTCATTTTCGGTGTACACATGTTTGGCCAGTTAATCGCAAAACAGAAGAACAGAAACATCTTGCAGTTTCAATTTATTCAGTTTCTGCGCCGTAACATTCAGTTTTAATTTCTTTCAAACGAATGACATTCTCGTTATTCATATTGATGAGCCTTACTTAGCAGTACAGACACACTCGAGCATAGAAATCTAAATTAGGATTCGGATACAACAGTCCATACATGGTAATTTCGCTTAGACTTACATCCAATAAATAACAATCGTATACGGCATTTATAATTTTTATGGTTATATTTTTTTTTTTTTAGGGAATTTTTTTTTCATGGCTCCGGAGTCTCAAATGGTCCTGAAAAGAATTTGCTTTGAGGCAAAACGCCATCGTGCCCGGGAATACGTTTGAACTCATCCGTGTATTCTAAGCATTCTGGAACAGATAAATATTTAAAATTCAAAAGTTGTCACTCTAAATTACACATGTATGCCCTAAAAGTTTGCTTTTGTGGCCGTGACCTTTGAGCTCAGAACACCGTTCAAAGACTCCTAATATTTCTGTGATCTAGATTACATTAATAGTACTGACAGCACACACACTGTAACTATGGTTCCATATTGAGGCGTTGAACAGATAAAGCTAAAGAACGGAGTGTTAGGTGTAATACACCTTAATAGGATACTCTAAAAATCTGAGTTTCATTAAAATCCTAAGAATGTAAGGAGGTTTTATCTGAGCCACAACGTGAAGGAGCAGACGGGCGAATGGCTAGTGAATTTCCCCAATGGCACAAACTTCAGTAATTTGAAAGCGAAAGTCAAACATCCTATGATGACTACCTGTTGTGAATTTTAAATACTCGTGGTTAGAATACAAAATTAATGTTATTCAAATATATATTGTATATATCGGAATTGTTTACACAAAGTAGAACTGCAAACGTCATGCACTGTCTGCTTCTCCACAGTGAGGCTAATATTTACAAAGATGAAGTACTGAATATTTATCTTTCTGCATTCTGGCAGGCAAATAAATTATACTTGGTAAAAAGTGTCATTTATAAAACTACCAGATATTCTTTATTTGCGATCAAATTTTACATAACAGAAAAATTCAATCTGTTTACTGCAAACAGTTTTAAGGACTTTTATCTCACGTTATGATGACATTAAACGTCTCAAACCTACGGAAACGTATATTTACCACCTTTATATATATATATACACATTAAGTTCATAAAAACATTCGTTTTCTATTTTGAGCCTATATAAATTTCACCGTATTTAACGGTCTATCTAAGAACAAAGATACAAAGTTCTGATTTACATTAGTGTTTGGCCCCATTTGCCCCCAATCGAATCCCTCAGATTTTCAAATAAACGTCTTTCTTTTTTATTAAAACTAACTACTGAAATCATTTAAGTGATGAAGAAATATATCTTTGTTTTACCTGTCACTTTTATTTTGGCAGGATATATTTTACTTATTAGTTTGGTACAATATGTCAAATACCTTTGTTATGTTTATTCACAGTTACACAGTTCACGAACTGCAATACATTATCTTTATAACCTACATCTACAAAAAATAGTAACCAGCACTTTATGTAATGTTATAATTCAAAACAATATTTAGTCAAAAGTATTTAATGACTTGTATATGATATCTTGATAACTATAAGAAAACGTAGAAAATATATAAATGGGGTCAATAAACGTTTCCGTACAAACCAGAAACGCGTTCATATTAACATTTGAGAAAACGTACCTAAAGGACCACAATGGAAATAAGAGTTTATCCATACTCTTTTTTGTGTTATCTTTTGCATATTATGTTAATTGATATGGCCATAACTATTCATACATGTTTGTTACTTGTTCATTGTATGCTTTAGTTATGTATTGCCATGCAATTGTACATTTTATGCAGAAATCTATCTATCTATCTATCCATCCATCCATCCATCCATCCATCCATCCATCCATCCATCTATCTATTTACCTACCAGTAAAAAATCCATAGCGATCATCACATCCTACAAACGTTATTCAGTCAAATTTCTGCACAAACAATAATGTTCAAATAATGCGCTTGAAACCCATGTTTAAATATTTCATTTTTAAACATGTAATATACTGAAACACCATTGTGGATGATAATATATAAGAAGATTATGCAATATTAAAATGAAAATCCGTCTGAAAAATAAATTGTGTAAATTTTGAACTTACAATGTATATATTTATAATAAAAAAACTACCGAAAAAGATCTTTCCATTTCTTTAATCTATTAGAAATCCAGTCCTGTGCAATGATAAACACCTGGAAAGTTCAAAGGAAATCCTATATACACATAGTTGTTGTTTCATTAAAAAAACTGTAAATATAACAAAATAGAAAAAAATAGGTATTGATTTTATAAAATACTAAGACTGATCATTTATTCATCATGTGAGACGCCATTCATAAGTTGGAAACAGGATCATTTACATAAGTTGGAAACAGGATCATTTACATAAGTTGGAAACAGGATCATTTTTAAAGTAGGACTAATAGAAGACAAGGGAGGCGCCATGGTGTAGGGATAGAGCATCAGACTTCGGACCCGGAGGTCGTTGGTTCTAATCCCGGTTGCGGCATCTGGCCACGACCTCCACCCTCATTTCCTGCGCGAGTACTGGTCAGAACTCCAGGAAGCAGTCATTGATACCGAGAGTAGTAAAACTAAGCTGTAAGAACTTGTTCTACAACCGATGTGAAATATATAAATCTAAACTGGACCAAAAAGACAAAATACCATGCAGATTCTTAAAACTTTCAAAGCCATTTATAATTTTTACACTTTTTAGCCAAATATCATAAAAAGTTCGCAGTAGCACTCAAAGAATACTTAGGTTTTAGAAATGAGCTAAGCACCAGCAGCATATCTAAAGCAGTATTAGCAGTTTTACACCCCCCCTGAACTTTACTACGAATATTCAGATCCTCTATCTATATATTCCTTTAAATTATATGATACTATATTTTAAGTACATGTCTTTAACAAGTATATGCTAGCTAATCAAAAATATAACTTACCAAGACACAAAACAAAAGTTTGCCTTCCATTGTCAAGCAAAGTTTTCTTTTTTTTGCAATATATTGTATTCTGTAATATATAGCATTTATGTGTGACAGCGTGGGTGATAGCTTATCATTTATAAAAAATGTTGATTTTGTTGTGGATAAATAAAATTCAAACTATTTTACCACGTGAGATTAATAATAATAATAATAATATCTTTATTTACTGAAGGTTAACACATTAAGACATGCAAAACATTAAATTATTTTCAATGTGGCCTTCAAAAAGAAAAGAAAAAAGAAACAATCCTGAAATAACAATGGCATTATGAAACAAAACATAAATAAACCCGACAAACACTCATCTTTTAACTAATGATGGATGCATTTATACAGTGGAAAAAATTCCTAATCAGTCACACATGTTTCAGTTAAACAGTTAAACACAATAGTAAAAAGTTTTTAAACATCAGCATTCATTATATATCCGGCAGTAAAATAACTGTAATATCAGTTTAATTTGAATTTTGAAGTTGGGATAGGAATTTCTTATAGTTCCGTTTAAAAGATGACTGTTGTACAGTTTCTTATTTCGGTGGGTATCTTTTTCCACACTTCATTGCTGCTGTAGCTAAATGTATCTTTTAAATAATGTGTGCGTGGTTTAAAATTGAATGAGTTCATTTCGTTCTGAAGATTGACCGGATTGCCTTCAAACTGACTTGAATATATCACACAGTCTCATTTACAATATATTTTTATTTTCACATACGCACTCTGCGGCAGAAATAATTATATCCACTACGGTCTCTGACAATTACTCGAACCTGTGCACCTTTCAAACGAGGTCTTTATAACGATAATAAATAAATTAGAATTTTTGCAACCTACACAAGTGGTAAAAGTTGCTTACGGAAGTAGGTTACTGCATAACAACACTTTAAGTAGGCATCGCAGGAACCCACATTCTGCTACCTCAAAGGGGGTGTGGACACAATTCACCTACAGATTTTGTTTACTGACATTGCAGGCATGCACCTATTAGAATCTTGTTTCAGTTTTGGGTGTTTAGATGTTGCAACACTTGTTAAAATGGTATTAAATTACAACAAATATTTATCTTTATTTTCATTTTGATTATAACCGATGTTTATAATTTTCCATTGAGGGAATGTGCTGCGCTTTTTTCCCATACAATTTTAAAACTCCAAATAACACTAGCAAATCTGTCAAGCGATTTTGAATTTTGGTACTGCAAGAGACCCTTTGTTTCTGTATTTCTATTTTTTATTGTATTTGATTAACAAAATAATTACCCTTCAAAATGAACATACTTAATGATGACGGATCGCAATAAGCCACCCTTTTGAAATACTTAAGATGTCGTTCTTACTAACGTATTCGACAATTTACCCCACAATTTATGTACATGGCATTGCCAAACAAGACTTTTACAGACTTTTACAATATTTGATTAATACATTTTCATCATAACTTTGGTTATATTCTATTCCAATTCTAGGTGTATAATGCAGTGTTGAATGTTTTTCTTAAAATTGTTGCTGGTCGCAGTATCACCTTAACTAAATCTACAAAATAACTAGAAATGTTAATAAAAGAAATACTCACAGAAAATATCGTTGCCGTTCAATAGTCTCAAACCAAATGGCGAAAGGCTGCAAACACACTCCTTATATTAATTTATACAAGAAACTTTGTAATCAGTTTGTCAAAACATCTGTCTACTCAAACTTAATTATTAACTAAACATATTGTTCTGCATATAGATACTATTAGTCACAACAGGGGACAAATGATAAAGTTCAGTAACAGGGAAATGTCCAGTTTTATATGTTGTTGTATGGGTTTATCGTCTGTTTCAAACGAATTTCGGCGGGCAGTTTTTCTAACCATCGTTCCTTGGTCTGAGAACCAGTAGCTAGATTCCTATCCTCCGCAAGAAACTGTCATCTTTCTGACATAAAGTGACATGGTCGGCAGCAGAACTAAAAACCCACGAACCTCAGTTTATGTGAGGTTACAGTGATTTCAATGTGAGGTTACAGTGATTTCAAGTCAGCGACTCTAACAACCGGACCACGGAGGCAGACCCCATCAGTCATAAACAATTTAAGATCTTTATGGGAAGAACCTTAGAAATGGGTACAATAAATTGTTACTTTTATTTGGTAAACCAATGTTAAATTTCATTTATGCATTCATACCTCGCTCTACTAATTAATAATCATTAATGAATCCTAGTAGTGCTTTCACCTCCCAGGTACGATCCCCAATAAGCGCAATGGTACATTGCGTCTCTCTCTATCTGGGGTTAGTGTTGAGAGCAATCAAGATAATTATGTTATGAGAACTTGTTTTGCAATAAAGAATAAATAAATTATAGAATATATATGGACGTGTGTGCACGATGATGCAAAGAACCTGCACAATATACATGTCTTGTACAACTGGTCGCTCGGATTTCTGGATGAAACACGTACTGCTTTGGATGCAGCGGCCAGCCCAGATCTATATTCACTAAAGCTCGTTGTTACAGTAAGCAGATACAACGCAATAGATGTACATACATATAATATGATTTAAATCACCTGTTGCAACTTTGAACATCTGGAAGAAATATATCTTACAGTAAACATGTTATGACTTCTGAACTTTTGTTTGACTTTATACAACCACCAACATTTACTTTATGCGCACACCAACAGTCACTCTATGTACACACCAACGGTCACTCTATGTACACACCAACGGTCACTCTATGTACACACCAACGGTCACTCTATGTACACACCAACGGTCACTCTATGTACACACCAACGGTCACTCTATGTACACACCAACGGTCACTCTATGTACACACCAACGGTCACTCTATGTACACACCAACGGTCACTCTATGTACACACCAACGGTCACTCTATGTACACACCAACGGTCACTCTATGTACACACCAACGGTCACTCTATGTACACACCAACGGTCACTCTATGTACACACCAACAGTCACTCTATGTACACACCAACGGTCACTCTATGTACACACCAACAGTCACTCTATGTACACACCAACGGTCACTCTATGTACATATCAATGGACATATCAACAGGCACTTTAAACAAATATTCACAGTCATTGTACACATACCTCAACAGTCACTCTGTACACACACGCACGCGCGCGCTTTCGCAGTCACACGTTAAACACACATTGACAGTCAATTTATACACACAACAATGGTCACCGGGAATCCCTAACCAGGGTATCATGGATTCGAATCCAGACACCTCCATAAGTCTTCGAGTCGGTGCTAGCACTGGTCAGAACTCCAGGAAGCAGTCATGTAAGTAACAAGATGTTCCACAATCGATGTAAAATAAATAGAGATCTAAGATACAATTTTGAAATGACTTCTAAAATACCTCTCCTATGTTAGTTCTTTTTGCCAAGCTTACTCTTATCCTATTTCCGGCAGCAAATACCAGTCTGTAAATTTTCAGGGAGCTCCCCTTCAAACAAGCAATGGTATCGTCCAAACAGAACAATGGACAAGTCAATTCAGAAATTTAGCATGATAAAGGTTAAAGTAGTTATATATCTAATTAATTCGAAACCTCTTTTTCTTATTTGCAAACCGAATATGTACTTAGACCATTGGTACAAATATTACACCCTATAATAGTACTATCTGAACGTGTTACAGTGAAACCTTAATCATTAGCCATCTCAATAAAGCTATATATCTCACATATCTGTCAAACTTTAATACTGCGACTGACCAATGAAACATTTATTTCAGGTTCTCACTCACTCACTCACTCACTCACTCACTCACTCACTCACTCACTCATTCATTCATTCATTCATTCAATCAATCATTCATTCATTCATTCATTCAATCGTTTATTGTATAAATGTTATTTCTTTTCAGAAGGCCACATTGTAAATAAGTCAAATGTTTTGTGCGTTTACTTAATGTGTTTTACCTTCTATAAATAAAGATTTTATTATTATTATTATAATTGGGTGTGGGCAGTCGGGGGCAGTTTTAGCCTGTGCTTCTATCTGACACCTCTTGCTATGCGTTTCCTACAAGACACATGTATGCTATCAGGAAGAAACACTAGAAAAAAGCCACTTGTCAACAATGACCACTTTAGTTTCCTTGTGGCCTCTACAGTTGTCCTTGTTGACAGGTTTAACTGTATTTACTTTTTTACACTCAGCTGTCGAAAGAAAAAAAAACCCAACAATTCAAGAAACACATTCAAAGAGAAGTTTCAGATTTAAAGTATATATTTTTATTAACAAGATCTGAAGATGACCATAAAAGTCATATTATAATAGTTCCATTGCATGTCCAAGACACCTGCAGTCCCACTAGCATGTTATATTTTGATTTAATAGTTGTACGGTATGAAACAGCTAGACACTTTCTAACAATTGCTTTTTAAGAAGAATGAAGATTAAATCATTATCTACATGCAGAAAATTGCCTAACCGCATCTGACTAAGTCCTTTGGCGAATCAACATCTATTGAGATACCCAGATAGGTTATAAATGTAAGAATTATTCTCGTGAAATGGTTTAAATTTTGATCCATGGATTCTTTTCAGAAAAAAATACTCACTTGATAAACAGATAGGGAAACAAGTGACATCCATTGCCTGTCAAAATCAACATGACTATTTGGTGTAGTTTTCGTAAATAAAATTATTTGAAATCCGTCCAATCTTAAAAGGAGAAGATTTTATTTTGAAACTAACCTTTTGTAACTAACCTATTCTAACTAAACATGGCCCTGGTGGAAAAGACAGTCGTCAGTCTAATGGCTTTATTATCTATGTAAATCTATGTCAATCAAGCAAATTGTACATCTAATCTCTGTAAGAAACTGCCAACTTTCTCATATAAAGAGACATGGTCGGTAACAGGGCTCGGACCTATACCCCTCAATCTATGAGCGGTTACTTTAATTTCAAGTCAGTGACTATAACCACTCGACCACGGAGGCGGACCATGATAATTGTTACACAATTAAGGAGACCTTTCTTTATATTAATTCCTGTACATGTTGATTACAGTAGGACAGAATCCTCCAGAAGATGTAGTTATCAATATTTAATGACTTGTATTAAGAATAATAGAAAACTGTTGTCTTAAAGAAAATCGACTTGTATTTAGCAGACATCTGATTTAAACTACGTTTTTGTACTCCTGGATTTGCTGCCTGAAAGTAACTAGTGTTCAGCATTATAATTGCAATTTAATACAGAGCCCTTGTTTTCTTTCATGCTAGTGATTGACATTGCATAAACAAGATTTTGAACATATAAATTTTTCACATCACCCAAATCTTTGTCCTTCGTGACAAAATACAGTAACCAATATTTTGAGTATATTTTCTGTTTCTTTATTAAATCAATAAAAATAAAACATGGATATATATTTGCAATTTCTATCATGTCCATACTTCAACCGGGTTGAATTTTTGTGCCCCCCCCCCCCCCAAAAAAAATCCAGGTGTGTTAGAAAAGTGAAAAACTAGCATAGTGACAATTCTTAAAGATGGACATTAACTTCGGTAAGACTAAATCGATTTAGAGCTAACCAAAGACAGCACGGACGATGAACATCTATTGATCTTAATGGATTGGTATGAGCATGAGAGTTTCGTGCTAATGTGAGTTATACGACATAGCATTCATTGTTTTTTCACAACTTATTTCTGCAATTATAATATTAACGCTCCGTTATATTAAGGACATTACAATAGTCATTGTGTTTTATCAAATGACTGATAACGTGATGCCATACAAAGTTCCAAAACTAAGGCAAAAACTAATAATAGTTTGATGGATTGGTATGAGCACCGCGGCGAGTTTCGTGCTAATGTGAGTTAAAGAAGCAGGCAAGTATGGAATTCATAATGTAAGTTTTTCTCATATTAGTTATATTTTCATAAAACACAACAAATTGTACCCGATGTTGACTGCAGAAGTAGCTAAAACGTCCCAATTAAATATAAACTATAACACAGAGGCGAAACAGTTAAGACATACTAGCACTACTAAATCAATGTACATGTATATACGACATAATAGAAAGGAGAAGTACTCAGTGTTTTTTCACAACTTATTGCTGCAACTATAATATTAACGCTCCGTTATATATAGGACAATACCATAGTCAGTTTGTGTTATCAAATGACTGATAACCTGATGTCATACAAAGTTCCAGAACTTAGACAAAAACCTAATGATATTAGAGTGTTCTCCCTTTTGTTGTCACAGGTAACAAGGACGACAAATGTGCTCGAATCCATTGAATAAAACTGACATCTGTAAATTTTCTCTCTCATAAATAATCTAACCATTGTTAGAAGTGCATGTAAAATAAAATACCATGTATATTTTTCTTAATACATGTCACCAACAAACTACACTATTATGCCGAGTTTAAACAGTATTTTATTAACTAATTTACAAAATATGAACATTACATCACCAATACATACCGGATAGAGTAGAAAGCTAACAGTTTTTTTATAAACTTTCTCCTGAATAGTATGCTTGTATTACAGGTTAGATTTTGAAACTGCATTATTATGATTGTGTTACCGATTAGATTTTGAAACTACACTTTTATGATTGTGTTACCAATTAGATTTTGAAACTACACTTTTATGATTGTGTTTGCGATTAGATTTTGAAACTACACTATTATGATATACCGATTAGGTTTTGAAACTACACTTTTATGATTGTGTTACCAATTAGATTTTGAAACTACACTTTTATGATTGTGTTTGCGATTAGATTTTGAAACTACACTATTATGATATACCGATTAGGTTTTGAAACTACACTTTTATGATTGTGTTTGCGATTAGATTTTGAAACTACACTATTATGATATACCGAGTAGGTTTTGAAACTACACTATTACGATTGTGTTTGCGATTAGATTTTGAAACTACACTTTTATGATGGTGTTACCGAGTAGATTTTGAAACTACACTATTATGATTGTGTTACCGAGAAGATTTTGAAACTACACTATTATGATTGTGATACCGATTAGGTGTGTTTCCCGTTCTCGTTTAATTTCATTGTTTACAAAATACACTTATTTATGTGCTTGTAAGCAAAAAGGACTTTACTGTTGCAAATGGTATTCACTGGTGTGCACAGGAATCATTAAATTTGCATGTAGTCATAGTCAGTAAGGACTTAACGTACTTAAAGTAAAAATTTTACGTACTCGTTATTTAAACTATTCTATTTAGTAACACAATCATGACAATTAATTAACTACCGTGTAGAAGAAATCGTTTACTGTCACTGTTATTTGTTCAATGACTGTATAGACTTCAGTTATAGAAATTAATAAAAGCTGAAATCTGAACGTATATTAAAATAAAAATATTTTATATTAAATAACTCTTTGCCATGGTTAGATAGTCAAACCTTTTGCAATGCATGTACATTTATTGAACTATTTTCGTTAGATTACCTGTCACAAAGTATAAACAATCTGAAAGTCAAATTAATTATTTTTGATGTAGATGGTTTTAAATTTTGAACCATTTTATATATGGAGTGCCATTTTATCTGTATACATGTCTCCCCTCGCCGCTTTCTTCTCACGTCGCCGACGACGACGACGTATACATGTAAAGAAGATAATTGCCATAGCCAGTATTAGCACAGCTACTGTTGCTATTATAACGATTAAAAGAATGTTTCCAGTAGATAATCCACATTTCAAATCTTCCGGTGATATTTTCAGTAAATAACTTTTTCTTACTCGTTCCGGACTGTCGCATCTGGAAAATGAAGCAAGTCATAATTGTTCTTTAATCATGAAGAACCCTACTTATATCATTTAAAATACAGTGAATTTGATTTTTTTCTAAACCATTATATACCTCATATCAAATATCATACTGACAGAATACAGCATGCTTGAATCAATTATTTATTGAACGATATTTTTCAATGAGCTACAGAGAGTATATATGATTGAATCCAAGCAACCGTAACGGGCGTAAACACAGTTGTCATCAGTCCGCTGCGAGACTGAGATATCTCCCGTTTCATTACCATGAACATTATCTTTAACAACCCAACTGTCTGCATATCCCAAACTTAACTATCTGCTATCTGTGGGTCGTTTTTCGAATTTACAATTTTGATCTTCTTACATAAATGTATAGTTTTTCTTCTTCACTTCAAAGTGATCTTCTCGGATCCATCTCATTCTGCAGTCACATCTCAGTTTGTTGTTAGTCATGTCTATCACTTGCAGATCATCTAGTTCATCCAGTGGAAAACTATCTGCATCGAATCGCTTGATGTCGTTGTTTCTGGTAAATAACAGAAAAAAGAAAATATAGATTTATCTGGAATGAGTGTTCGGGAACGATTCAATAAGCTACGGAAGCTGTCTTTGTAATCAGTACGATTTGTATTGTTTAAAACTCGCTAATTACCAGAGTTAGATATTTAGTGGCTTTCCTTAAATAACCTTAGTTATCTTATCTATGTAAGCTTGTTCATATTTGTTATCAGTTTACAATATTGCATATACACACAAAGCAACCAAATATCAGTTCACAAATCATTATTTGATAATAATATGTTGATTATATTATTATTATGAAATGAATAGATAACTAAGAAGATTTAACATTGGCTATATGTGCATGTGTGTATTCGTACACGTTCATAGTAAATCTGATTAATTAATTACAATAATACAGAATCAAATTCCTACGGCTTATAGCCATGTCATATCGTGTACAGTACTGCGACATGTTACCTAAGATAGAGCTTTTGTAAATGATCAGCATAGTTCTCAAGCTCCTCCCTTATTTCAATCGTCTCCATTCCGTTACTATCGAGAATCCACGTGACCAGCGCCGGCATATACGGTACCTCTTTCAGCACGGTGATCCTGTTGTGGCTCATATCCATGGTCATCAGGTTGGCCATCATGCGGAACGAGTCACGTTTAAAACTCTGTATCTGGTTCCAGCTGAGATCTAGATATTCTAGTGATGGCAAATCAAGTGAACTACATTCCATTACACTGATTTCACAGTGTGAAAGGTCTAGGTGTTTTATTGAGGGAAGTTCCATGAAAGAAAACGTGTCCTTTTTCAGATGTCTGAGAGGATTTTTCTCCATGTTTAAATATTTCAGTTTCTTTAAATCATTAAACATACGTTCGTTCAAACCATCACCAGGCACAAGATTGTTTGACAAATCCAGAGAAACAAGATTTATAAGAAGTTCAAATGCATCATTTTTAAGCACAGATATTTGATTATTTGACAGGTCTAAAGTTGTTAACGAACTACTTAATGCCGGGTAGTTTAAGAAAGTAATTTTACTAATATGATTGTATGAAAAATCTAATATTTCCATATACGTTGGATATGATCTCCCTGTGGAATTTCTAAGAGGCCGACACCACTGCAGTTAAACGTATGGTCAGCATTAATACACTTCCCGTCTATACTTTCAGATATTCCTATGGAAACGTATAAAGAAACTAACAAAATGGTAATCACAACTTTTGCGCTAGTCATTTTCGAAAAAATTGGCAACTGGAAAGAAAAAAGGATATGTGTGTTAATTTTGTAGAATCCCATTCTGTGTCAAAGTGATTTGTAATATTAATATAATATTTACGTATTTCTTTTTGTCTCACGACAAAATATAAGAAAAATGAAGAGTTCTATTAATTAACAAATCTTACCCCATTTATCAGATCACGTTCGATTTCCTTTAAAATTAGATGTTAAATCTAGTAATGATAGAATCTAATACATGTAGCTATAAAAGAAGATTCTTACGTGAATTGGTGAAACTCAGAACAAATTGCGTACTTGTCCAAACTAGCTTACTTCATTTACATGTGACGTTGCATCAAGCAAGGACCGTCCTTTATATGAAACACTGTGAATTCGAGGTTAGTTACAAAAGTTTTTTTTTTCAACATGTTCATTTGATCAGTAGGTATTTTAAGACTTTTAAAAATATTTTTAAGATTTAAAAGTCACCAGTTAAAATCCTGGCGAAGGGTTAATTGATAAATTGATGTAAACAAATTGATAAACTATCATTATCAGTGATGTTGGAGATATATGTATATAATTTTAACATTCAATTATTCAAGTACTTAAGCTTCTTGTTTTTTAAGTGTGAAACAAAACCTTTTGTGCACTGTATTTTTTAAAGACTAATACTTTTTGGTATTTTGAATAACATTTAGTGCATCGGGTACCCGAATATATGATGTTTATATATATGGAAGGGAATCACCGCAATAAGTCTATGGGTCTAGATGACATTCTTATTTATGAACATTACATCCTCATTTGTCTTCTTTCTTACATCTTACATGCATGTGACATCTCATAAGTCATTCAGCGTACGAGTGCATATTATATGATGCTAATTTCATGTTTCTTTCTTCCACATGCATGTTTCTTCTTCCACTTGCACGCATCTTTATTGTACATACCTGTTATATATTTGCTATTTTCTATTGTGCTTGTGCTGCTTTCTTAGTAATGATGCATTTGTACTTTCGATTAGTCCGTTATGCGTCATCGCATGTGTCGTTCTTCCAAGTGCTTGCTGTATGTTGCTAAAAGCATGTTACTTTCTTCCAAATACATGTTTCATTTGTACTACTGACTACTCTATTATTGAAAGTCTCCGACATGAAAAAGTAGCAGATATACGTTGTACAAAATAACAAACTTGTCATTTTAGTAATTAAATTCTTATTCCAGGGAGATAACCGCGTACGAGGTGTAGCTGAAATCCGAAAAGAGCTCTTTTCGCAAAAAGAGAATTTCACATACGAAAAGAGGATTTTTTGGTTTAATTATGTGTTAATTGATAAAAAAAGTCAATCCATTGAAGTTGTAGGTTAGTATAACCTAAGATGACGACTACCTTTAAACGCATGACCTTGTAGTGGAAGTTTGTATGTTTTCCTACTACCTCAAATGTTATTCAACCGGGAGCGAAAGCAGTTTTACCTGGTACGAAAAGAGGATTTTCCCAGGAATACACAACTCCCAGCTATGAGCGTCAATTTGGTAGGTAGTAGGTAGTTGGTAGTTGGATATTCGAATAACCAACTACCTACTAGTTGGTAGTTGGTTATTCGTAATTCCAAACTATATAACAGCTGGTAGTTGGTAACTCAATACACTTTCACCAGAATGAAATGTTCAAACACACTATACCCCTTCCTTAACACAGAATAAAGCAGGGGACCTAGTTGGTTATTCATGTGAATCTCCAACTACCAACCAGAAGGTAGTTGGTAATTCGAACTTTGCATGTATTCCTCTCAAAAAAGAAAGTATTTTTCCGGAAGAAATATAACTGATATATAACAAGATACATGTGTTCTACAACATGGTAACACCCCCTTCTCCTTACGTCCACCAGGGGACTCAGTTGGGTATTCGCGTGAATCCCCAAGTACCAACCAGAAGGTAGTTGGTAATTCGAACTTTGCATGTTTTCCCGTCAAAATAGAAAGTATTTTTCCGGAAGAAATGTAACTGATATATAACAAGATAGATGTGTTCTACAGCATGGTAACACCCCCTTCTCCCTACATTCACTAGGGGACTCAGTTGGTTATTCGCGTGAATCCCCAACTACCAACCAGAAGGTAGTTGGTAATTCGAACTTTGCATGTATTCCTCTCAAAAAAGAAGGTTTTTTTTCGGAATAAATATAACTGATATATAACAAGATACATGTATTCTACAACATGGTAACACCCCTTCTCCCTACGTCCACCACGGGACTCAGTTGGTTATTCGCGTGAATCCCCAACTACCAACCAGAAAGTAGTTGGTATTACGAATGTTGCATGCATTTCAGAGAAAATAGATAGGTTAATGGAAAACTGTATTCCATATAAAGAAGTCAGGCTCAGTCTTATGCCAAACCTTGGTACGATTCCGTTATTAGAACTTTCTCACGTAAGCGCGATCGTCAGAGATCTCTTGCACAATCGATATATTTTACACCATTGGAGTAAATATAAGTATCTGATTAATCGTGTAAACAATACAAAAAAAATGCCATAGAGCAATTTTATGATAATATTGAAGAAAACATTTAAGATTGACTCAGTAACAACCAAAGTCAATACTTGAATTTACTCAAGCAGCTCTTAATCCAAGCACTGAAGACGCTTGATTTGTTTGTGTATTCTAAATATTGGTCCTTTGTTCTGTTCTGACGGCTATTTCATTCTGTAATCTTCATTGGTGAAGGCTTCACCAGTTGGTAATAAGATTTGAACAGAATGCAACATCAGCTACACCACTTTGGCAAGTTATTGAGAGACCTTTACACACTATCATGCTTAATTTTGTAATGTCGTTCAGTAATACCTGGATGTGCGACATAGGATCATGGACCCCTTATTTTATATAATGCCCGTTTGCTTTTAGCTTTTTTCTTTAAAAAAGATCATTTTTATATGAGTTGCCATGCTTCTCTACAACATTAATACGAAATGTCGTGAGTTTCAGCCCAGCAGCATATACGTAGCCTTTCCTGAAATGACAGCCATAATAAACTCCTCACATATATTTTTATGTTTCGTCTGCCAGGCTGTATTGGGAGTCTTTAAATATATCATCCTGCTCATTCGGTAGAGCAAAAGACCTGTAATCTCAGATCTGCTCGTGCGATTTCCAAGGAAGGACAACTAAAATTACTCAGTCTTTAGATTGAGAATTAAGATGGAGGTCTCGTGTATGGGTGTTTTACATATTGCAACAACAAGCGATGTTTTTGTAACTGGAAAGCTCACTGTATATCCCCAAAACTGCAGGAAATCATTAATTAAGATATATTTACAAAAGGCGCGTCCGTGTTATTTAGTGAAAGCGGATAATGGGTTATAGTTCTGCTAATGGGCTGGCTATTTGTGCGAAACGTTGGCAGTTTCTTCATAATTATGGAGTGTACCACTGGTCCTTCAAACGAAAAGAAATATAAAAGGAACACAAACACCGCTTTAAGAAATGTAGGGAGAAGGGGTGTTACCATGTTGTATAACACATATATCTTGTTATACATTCTTTACAGTTTTTCCGGATAAGTACTTTCTGTTTTGAGAGGAATACATGCAAAGTTCGAATTACCAACTACCGTCTGGTTGGTAGTTGGGGATTCACGCGAATTACCAACTGAGTCCCGTGGTGGACGTAGGGAGAAAGGGGTGTTGCCATGTTGTAAAACACATCTATCTTGTTATATATCAGTTACATTTCTTCCGGAAAAATACTTTCTTTTTTGACGGGAAAACATGCAAAGTTCGAATTACCAACTACCTTCTGGTTGGTAGTTGGGGATTCACGCGAATAACCAACTGAGTCCCCTGGTGGACGTAGGGAGAAGGGGGTGTTACCATGTTGTAGAACACATGTGTCTTGTTATATATCAGTTACATTTCTTCCGGAAAAATACTTTCTTTTTTGAGAGGAATACATTCAAAGTTCGAATTACCAAGTACCTTTTGGTTGGTAGTTGGGGATTCACACGAATAACCAACTAGGTCCCCTGCTTTATTCTGTGTTAAGGAATGGGTATAGTGTGTTTGAACATTTCATTCTGGTGAAAGTGTATTGAGTTACCAACTACCAGCTGTTATATAGTTTGGAATTACGAATAACCAACTACCAACTAGTAGGTAGTTGGTTATTCGAATATCCAACTACCAACTACCAACTACCTACTACCTACCAAATTGACGCTCATCTCCAAGCTGGCTGGTTATGCGAAGCTAGCTGGGTATTCGTTTTTCGACTTTCGAATACCCAACTCCCAGCTTGCTGGGTATTCGAAGTAAGCTGGGTATTCACCTTACGTGTAGCAAATACCCAACTCCCAGCTGTCTAGGTATTCGAATCTAGCTGGGTATTTGCTTTACTTTTTGTGAATACCCAACTACCAGCTGGATGGGTATTCGAATCTAGCTGGGTATTCGCTTTACTTTTTGCGAATACCCAACTACCAGCTGGATGGGTATTCGAATCTAGCTGGGTATTCGCTTTACTTTTTGCGAATACCCAACTACCAGCTGTCTGGGTATTCGAATCTAGCTGGGTATTCGCTTTACTTTTTGCGAATACCCAACTACCAGCTGTCTGGGTATTCGAATCTAGCTGGGTATTCGCTTTACTTTTTGCGAATACCCAACTACCAGCTGGCTGGGTATTCGAATCTAGCTGGGTATTCGCTTTACTTTTTGCGAATACCCAACTACCAGCTGTCTGGGTATTCGAATCTAGCTGGGTATTCGCTTTACTTTTTGCGAATACCCAACTACCAGCTGGATGGGTATTCGAATCTAGCTGGATATTGGCTTTACTCTTTGCGAATACCCAACTCCCAGTTAGCTGGTTATTCGAAGCTTACTGGGTAATGGCCTTAACTTATGCAAAAACGCAACTAATGGCGTGCTGGATATTCAAATCTAGCTTGTATTGAATACCCAATAACCAATCCCATCTTCTAGCTAACTTCACTGACCTGCATGATAGCGCGGTATTTGAGTGACTGTTACGTGAAATATTTTGTCTGTCCGTCCGTACGTCCGTCCGTCCGTCCGTATAATTCAGTGCCTGCAACAAACAGAAAATACAAACATTGATTGTATGTCGTCGCTAAGTATTAGGTGATAATTTTAAAATTATATAATTTTAACCTGTATAAAATGAGAAGGGTGATTTTGTAGAATGAAATTTCAGCTGTGGTCAGGCGCAATGAACAAATTGAACAAATTGAACAAATTATATATATCTATGTGTTTTCTATAGGAAAAAATGACAATGTGGACTTCAATATTCTGCCTTTGTGACTAGTGCAGATCATGATTTGTTTGCCATTTCGCCACAATGCCCTTTGTTAGCATTACAAAAAATGGTGTGCGCGGAGAGTTGCTGTTTCTGAAGAACATTCGCTTTGATGCTTCAACTTCAGTCAGAATGAGCAGTGTCCAGTGTCAAATGCAATACTAAGAGAGTACTTCAGCACCAAGAAAGTCGCACTGTATAGTACGGGTGATGGGGATTGTTTATTCAATGCCGTGTCTACTCTTGTCGCTGACAATGGGGATAGTTCAACGCCAGTCAAACAATTACGTCAGCCACCCAATGTGACCTTTTTACATAGATTAAAAAAATTTTTGCTAAAGCAGGCATGATTCAGGTAATATTTCAAAATAAGTAGTTTCTAAACTATTTTCATCAGTATACTATACAATGTATACATTAGATATCCGTTTCTAAGTATGGAAAAAACAATGATCGAACAGGTTTCCTGAATCACACACCTGTTTTATTTGCTAGTATTTGTTACATACAATTATTTCTATAATGTTGACATTTGGTGAAGTAACAGCTTTTCTTCTGTTCTTAAAAAAGACACAAAAATACAAGATTTTTTATTCAATTTATGCCATCTGTGATTATGGTAACTTTATATTTCCTCGCAAATCATTTTAAATTTCGGTCGGAAAGGGAGGTTTTTGGACCTCACCGGGTGTTCAGCACACCGACTCAATAAATCTATGTCCTATTCAACTGATCAAATTTTCTTTTATTTAGGGGACTAGGGCGGGCCATGATCAGAGCGCCTCCCAGTGGTGTGGCCTTGATGCAGAAGAATAATACTATACCAGTATTGAAAATATTTATATCTTTAACAATGAAGTGTTTAAAATTGGCTGACTGGCTGACTGACTTTCGTCATTTTTCCTTATACAACATAATTCTATTTCAATCTGTTACAATTCGAACATTGTGACACACACGTTAATATGCGTTTATCCATTTTATTCACCAGTAACAGAATAATAATCTCTTTTCGTATGTGAAATTCTCTTTTTGCGAAAAGAGCTCTTTTCGGATTTTAGACCAAGCCTTATGAAAGCGCCATCTGGTATCATAATATGACCTACCGTATTCGTGTTAATGCCATTCTTGTTAGTGCATACTTGGTTCGTCTTAATTCTTGACCACAAATGCTTTATACCATAGTTTCACTTAATATTATCACGAAAGCCCTTATTTATCACCAGAATATGCATAAACAAGAAGAATGTAGCATTTTAATAAAAGACCAAAAAAACACATGGGAAGATAATTACATGCAAGGTATCGGTAAATAAGACAAATGAGGATGCAACATTCATGAATATAATTTTGAGGGTAAAGACGTAAGATGAATGAAATCATAATGTCAACATAGAAGTAATCAACACATGCATACACTACTAAATAACAAGCATATAACATGCATGTAGAAGAAACATGAAATTAGCATCACACAATATGCACTCGTAAGAATGACACATGAGATGTCACATGCATGTAAGATGTAAGAAAGAAGACAAACGAGGATGTAATGTTCATAAATAAGAATGTCATCTAGACCCATAATCTTATTGCGGTGATTCCCTTCCATATATATAGGACATTTACATAGGATAGTTACTGTATTTGTATTTACTATTTGTATTTACTATTTTGTATTTGTATTTACTATTTTGACAATACGTCCTTGACCTTTGACTGATGTAATGAGGTTGTAACTGTACTTATAATAATCATTGCTTACTATTTTATTGCACTAACTTGTGACTAGCTCATGCGCATTTTGATTGTTTGGTGCAGCACAAATTTGCTTAGATGCCATATTTGACAAGTCCTGTAGGAAGCAAGAACTTGCATTATTGTTATTGTTGGTAGAGTAAATGTTTTATATCAGATATCAACATAAAGTATTTCGGGTTCTTTTCCCCGCTGTCGAGCGAGAATCTACGCTAAATTTAGATTAAAATATGTTTTACCCTAAATATTAACCAACGGGGTCATAATGTTAACGTATCCAGTGTCCGCTTTTATTCATTGTCTCCAAAACGCTCGCACGAGGGAGCAATTAATATGGCCCAAAATATAAATAAAATAGTGTACCATGTGAGAGATATCTCTCAATTCGCAGAGATGTCTTTGTAAAATAAATCTTTACATTTTCAATGAAAAGAGATACTCTTTTACAGATATCTTTTTGATTAAATAATAAATTGGCTTGCTATACTGTCAGGTATCGCAATACAAAGTCCTACCAAACTGACGTTATCTATTAGAGTCATCTCCCTTGTAATGTCATATATTACAAATAACAAGGATGTAATTTAATATCTCAAGTGTTCCTAACAACGATCAACAAAACTTGAAGAAGATTCAATTCTAAAACTTAGGGAACATTTCGTGTAAGTGTAAATCTCTTTATATTCCTTCTCAAGTAAACTAATACTTAGGTGGAGGGTTTCAAATAAAGAAGCTATACTCATTACTTTAAATTCAGTGTTCTGTTTGTACTTTTAAAAAAATTGACACCCAAAACATGAAAAATCTGTCGCCATTTTGTTTTTATCAAGGATGATATTATTTTCAAAATTTAATCAAGTAAATACCTTTCAGTTTATGGTTGTTGTTGTTTTTAATTCAATACGATGTTCCAACATATTGTGCTTTTACATAATGTTTATATACAGTTAAATACCTCTTTCTTTTCATTTGGATATACGAGTTCTAATTTCTGACATATTTTTGAAACCTATTTAGGAGATAAAAGGGCGTAGATATCTATGTGAGAAAATACCAGTCTATAAAACGTACAGACAATATAATATGCATGTCAGATTATTGTTAAACATTTAATGAGACCTTTCTTTAAATGCATAAATGTACATGTGGATCCCAGTATAAAATTCCCTGTTTTGAGAAACCATTTCCTGGGAATTACTTGAAACTTAATACAGTGATAGAGCACGGAAGTGCAGTGCCTAAGAACGATAACTCTTCCTTGCCTATTTTTTTTAATTGTCCCCCGTTGTTGTTTTTTCTTGTTAGGAACATACCTCCAAAAGTACTGATGGGAATTACTTGAAACTTCATACAGTTATAGAGTACAAAGTGCAGTACCCAAGAACCTTAACTGTACCTTGCCTAATGTTTTTAATTATCCCCCTTTATTACATTTTCTTGTCTTGAGCCTAACTCGAAAAGTACTGAAGGAAATTCCATCAGATTGCAAATATTGAGAGAGGACACTCAGGGGAAGTAAAATGCCCAAGGACATTAACTCTGAGTCGGTTTATCTTAATTGTCTCCATTTTTTTATTTATCTTGTACAGAGCATAATCTTGTCTGTAGCATAACTCAAAAACTTTAAGTACTTAAGGGAATTACTTGAAACTTCATACAGTGATTGAACACAATGATTGGAAGTACATGCCCAAGAACCATAACTTTACTTTGCCTAATTATCCCTGGCCAATGCTAATACATTATTGATTTAAAACCTATACCATATCCATTCCCCTCATCTCAAATTAGAGCACTCGGCGGGAGAAGGCCATGTCTAACATGGCTCTTGTTATCTAGAAAACACACTTGTATTTTAACATATGTTTTAAACTGCCTTCTTGTACCCCTGAATTAACTTCTGAAATAAATAAGTGATCTGTTTTGTATTTACAGTTTAAAATACAAAGTCATTATTGTCTAACACAATGTCATGTTAATTTATCAGTGCAAAAAGAGTTTGTGAACTTATAAATCCGTCCACGTGGCCAAAATCTTTTCTACGACAATATGCAAACACTCTGCAAAAGTACTGGTATGTATCAAGAAAGATTTCATTGTATACAGTTATTGTAAGTTACAGTGTTTATGAACTGTATAATGTTTTATATAAAGATTTAAACTTCATTAAAAGCTTGTATGAAAGTATTTCATTTGTATTTACAATTACAGCCTGAAAAAGTTCAAGAATATGGAAGTATCTGGGAAACGTACTGACAAAACCCTTTCAACATCATTACTTCATGGTTCTGAGGATGACATCCAGCTTTACTGCCAACCCTGCGACCGGGATGGTCCGCGGGTACCAGCTTATGGCTATTGTCAAGACTGTGGCGAACACCTGTGTGAAACCTGCTATAAAATCCACCGAAAACCGGCTCCTCTCAGAAACCATGTCCTTCTAGATGGATCAAAGATGCCCAAAACTCAAAATGTGAGCTCTCTACCTGCCCCGTCAGACCTTACAGAACTTTGTCAACAACATGGTAAGCTCATCAGCTACTTCTGTCGTGATCACAATATCCTTGGTTGCAGTCCATGTATAACATTAAACCACCGTACTTGCAAGGTTGACTACATTCCCGATGCATCGAGAAACTACGACGCCAGTGACGAATACAGAAATCTTCTGCAAACATTGAACACACTGCATGAAAACTGCAAAAGAATTACTTCAACGACAGAAAATAACAAAAAGAGAATCTTGCAGAATCAAAGCATCGTCAAGAATGAAATAAAAAAGTTCCGGCAAGAAATGAATCATACATTAGATACATGGGAAGCAGAAATCGACAAGCAAGCAACAGACCTTCTACAAGATGAGAAAAACAAAACTGAATCCATTGGAAGGGAATGCAGTAAGACATCATCAGAAATAAAGCAAGTTCAAGATGACCTGAAATCACTTGCATCATCAAACAAAAACAACCAACTCTTCATGAAAGTAAAGAAAACCCAAGGAAACCTAATGGACTACACAAACGCTGTAAGTAAACTGCAAGAAACAGGTTACAAAGGTGAAGTCAAATTTCAACCCAATCATGCCATCCAACACATGTTAAGATCTGAAACATGTCTCGGTCAACTAGTCCGCCAGAACAAAAAAGAAACAACAGATACACCAAAAGAACCATTGACACCCCAACAGGGGGCTACAGGTTACAGCCAACATGAATTGACAGCAACACCGCTGAAAGAACAGAAGAAAATCATCCCTCCTAGTCTTAGTCTGTATGATAGTTTAACTGCAACTGAGTCTGGACAAATAAATGTAAAGGTACCCAATGATAAGTGCACTCCAAACATAAGAGGAATAGCAGTCATTGGAATTGATCAACTTGCTCTTGCAGACTTTGATAACAAGACAATTAAAATTGTTGATACAAAGCAGCAGAAAGTGGTGTCTAATGTTACACTGTCTTCTGTGCCCTGGGATGTGACACTGTTATCTAAAGACGAGCTGGCAGTTACACTCCCTGATGAAAGCAAAATCCTGGTATTGTCTGTGACTGGTGGATTGTCTCAAATTAGGCAAATGAAGGTTGAAGGTGAATGCTATGGGTTAGCATACACTGACAGGAAGTTGATTGTTACATTTGAAGGCAAAGTGCAGATTATAACTTTAGAAGGAGAAGTAATCAGGACAATACAATCTGAGTCGGGAGAAAAAATGTTTAAAATGCCTTGGTATGCTACTGTAGATGAGAAAAGGAAAACATTTTACATCTCTGATGCGGAATATGGCAATGGAAATATAAAATGTCTGAACTTAAAGGGAGAACTTACAGCAGTGTGTAAAGTGTCTAAGACGCCATATTCGTATGGACTGACAATACTGATAGACGGTTCCATACTGTATTGCAGTGAGGAACTACATTTGGTATCACCTGATTTGTCAAAAACCAAAATTCTCCTGCAGGAAGATAAAATCCGAAATCCAAAGTGTCTTACAGTGGATATCCAACAAAATAAGCTATATGTAGGCTGTTCATTCAGCTCCGACATGCAGGTGTATGACTTAAAATGGATTTAGTTAATGTGTCGATATGAATTGCTGTCTCTTCAAATAACTACCATATTGTCATTTCAAGGGTGGCAAATCTGATATCAGTCCATCCTTATTTCTATTATTAGTATTTATACAGTTTACCTTTTCCCTTGCCACTGTTAAATATAGTGAAAACCCTACGCTTACTGCTTGTTAAAAAAATATCTTGAAATAATTCAAAATGATTCACACCACGTCACACAAACTTGAAGACTAATTGAACTGGAAGTGGTCCTCTGTACGTTGTAATGTTACAATGCCATTGGACCTGTATTACCGAAAGCATATTGTAGACAAAGAAAAACTTCTAATTGTATACATGTACTTTAATAAGTACTACTTGTCAATGATTAGTTATAGTATTTGGAGATATCAATTAAAGTATATATATCATGTTTTGTTATCAAGTTGTAAATAATTTACACGTACTTTTTGGAAAAACCTCGTATTAGCAATTTACAGAGTAACAATTCAAGATGAATGCATAAAGACCTTGATCTACAGTACTAGTAATATTTTGCATTCAGTGCACAATTCCTTTTTGCAAGGCCTCATTTGTTCCTTTTGGAAGGTTTTCAAAAAGCTTATGACTGACTTTTGGAGAAAATCAAAATTAAAATTGTTATTGAATTTTATTAAAATACCTCTAAAAGGCACTTATAAGAAAGAACTCCCCATACCCATTTACAAAACCAACACGAAATGCACTGCCTTGTTTTAATACCATTAAGCAAAATTTCATAACAATCGGAGAACACTCACTTTTTGACGTCTGATGTCGGACAAAGGTCGCATACTACTTCACCTGAGTGACATTGCTCAAGGGAAATATTTTTGAGTAACATCATAATTGAATGCTGCCGCTATTGCATACACGAGATTCTTCTACGATTTGACCTGGTGACTCGTTTTCAAACTCTACCTAGATTCATAACTACACTCATTATAATATAAATTTTAAACCCAAAATCGACGTCTGTTAATGCTTTTATTACAACAAAGTTTTGGTTGGAAAGTTGGTCATATGAAAGGGCCTTAATCCGATGAAAATTATTGAACTGGAAGATGCTTCCTTCTACATCTCCTCTTGTTAGGAAATATCTATAAAGATTTATTGAATTCCGGCATGCGGTTGCTGGAAATATAGCGCGGACATGAAAAAGTAATCAACGGGCATGATTCCATGACAAAGCATTGAAATGAAACATGATGATAGTATGCACATGTTCTCTTGATAGTGAAGCAGTCTATGAAGTTTCATTGAATTGAAGTGTTATAAATACTATATATATATTATGTACATGTAATGACAAGGCTTTAATTCAATATGAAAAATATCATCGTAACGGAGCATGCTTTTAGTATGCACATCTCCTGTTGTAAAGTAAGCTTCCGATAAAGATTTGTTGAATTCAAGCCTGTGATTACTGACACATAGAACAGACACGAACGTATATGAAAAAATAGTATCATGAGTAAGTGAAATATTACTGAACTGGAAAATGCTGCTAATATACGCATCAACAACCCAGACAAGAATGTGAGGGACAGGCGGACGGTGACCATTACCATATTCCCCTGGCGGAGGATTAATAAGCACATTTTCGTTTTCATGTAAATTATTTGTTTTACTTTATAGTCTACAAGGATCAGTGGGACAGAGTAATCGATTTTTCTCGGTGCTTGCCAATAAAACAAATATTTTTTAGCAAAAGGCAAGACAAGAATCTGTGTTTTTTCAATGTATATGTAAACAAGGACCGTAAGAAGCATGATACTAAGTCCAGGGTTATTTAACTTTATTGTTTTATACCCCTGAACACTACAGCAAAGTTTTAAATTAATGCTTTAATTGGTTAATGATATATATGCACGACAGTGCCAGTTTGACACAATACTTCAACTAGGAATTTATAAGTAAAATTAACATTTTTGAAATAGTTGTCATAATCATTACATGATCTTTATTGTAATGGTTGTAAATTTTCGTGTACGCGTATATCTTTTTTATCACTGTCACATTTTAGTTGTGATTTTCTGGTCGTGAAATATTATTTTCTATGAGTCTGGCAAAGATTATGGTAACATTAGGTTAAAGAGTGCATCTGATATTAAAATAATAATAGTTATATACCGCTAAATTACATCGTGTATACATGCTTGATTATTGTGAAAGATTTTTAGACGTACATAAATAGTCTAAACACTTTATATTGTTACAGAGTTGTATTCGCGCTACAATTTCTATCAGGTCCATATTTCAACTGACTTGAGTTTTTGAGGTCTGATTGTGTCTTCTCAAAAAGTGTGACGTCGAGAATGTAACAAGTGCAAAAACTAGTATAGTAACAATTCTTAAAAGGGGACATTAACTTCGATTAGATTAAACCGATTTAGAGCTAAATTAAATTTAACCAAGGACAGTACGGACGATTAACATATATGGAACATGATTTCGGTATGAGCATGAGAATTTCGTGCTTATGTGAGTCCGACAACAGGCAATTATGATATTCATATGTCAGTAATTTTCTCATAAATATTAGTTATATTTTCATACAACACAACAACTTGAACCTGATGTTGACTGCAGAAGTAGCAAAAACGTTCCAATTATATATAAACTGTACAATTTAGATACTTGCCTCTGTCCATACTATTTCTACTAAATCAACTTATACAACATGGCAGACAAGAGAAGCATTCGGTGTTTTTTACACTAGCTGAAATTATAACATTACCGCTCCGTTATATTTAGGACATAGCTGCAAGGTTAGTTTAATTTTACAAATGACGAAACAGAAATCTTACAATGTATCGTGATAACAAACTAATGATATTATTACAAGGGGATCCCTTTGCAGTAGCGAAATTAAGATCAATACATAATACGATTAAACATTATGTACAGTCGCTGTCACTTATGCCGACAAATGTGATTACATCCGGTTCAAGAATACTTTGGAAGTTGTCAAACGGGAGTTCACATACCGTAACATTCACATTCAAAATTTACCCTGCTATTTTCAGGTAAGATAGTTTTAATGACTATGTAGACTGTTTCTTTTTTTGTTACAGGTCATTGATAAAGTTATAATATCTTAGTTAAAAAATTTAATTCAATGTTTTTTCTAAATATGTACATTAAAACAAATTAAACAAACAAATATAGATCACATTGCCTTTTATAATTTGTACAATTCATGAAACAGCACACAGTTTAAAGGAACAATGTACATTCATTAGCTTGTTGAAGAATATACTTGGACAAATGATCGTTTTTTGGTTATGCTAGTTCAATATACATGCACTGTAATTCCATTACACGTGTTACCAGTAGTGAAACTATAATGCTTGTGCTTAACAATTGTTTTAAGTTTTAGACATTTTACTTTTATTTACCGTGTTATCGTATATTTTGAAACTGCACTATAATTATTGTGTTACCTAGTAGTTTTTGAAACTATACTGTTATGATTGTGTTACCGAGTAGTTTTTGAAACTATACTGTTATGATTGTGTTACCCAGTAGTTTTTGAAACTATACTGTTATGATTCTGTTACCAAGTAATTTTTGAAACTGCACTATAACGATTGTATTACCGAGTAGAATTAAAAAATCAGCATAAAGCACATTATGGATGTATTTCAGCTGCTCATTATAATATAAAATACATACAGCAAGACTCGACTGAATACCATTAACTTAATTTGTAATTGCGACATTTCCAAATCCATTACATCTTTGACATATATATGGGCACCACGGGTACACATGGGTACATATGACAAAAATGGTTAGAGTTTTGACTCAACTTCTCGAAGAATGGTACGAGCTATACTACATACTCAAGTGTCGGCTTTGACATTTAACGTTTTGGTTAAAGTTTAGTTTGAAAAAGGGCAAGTTTGTCTTAATAGAGAAGTTATCATTTTGTAACCTCTTGTAAGTTGTCATGACTTACTTGAATTTCTGTTCAAATAGCTGCACATCATTTACAAAACCACGAAAAGTAGGAGGAACACTTCATTTCAAAGCTAAACTTGCAAACAAATGAAATTAGCATTTTTCGTACCCGGTATTTTGTAGCACCTTTCCTTTGCTAGAGATGTAAGTAAAATGCGAAATTTTACTTACTGGGTGACATACATTTATCCATTGTTCACTTTTCGTCGGCACTCTGACATCAGCCATATTTCCAAAAGATTATTCCGCTTTAAAAAGGCAATGAACTGCACTAGTCTCAGTCAGCCGATTGCTCTGATATTCAGGATTTGGGGATTATATATGTTTTTCGCGGCGAATGTGTTGATTAAACTAATAATAGTGTGTACCGTTACCAGGTAAATTACATTTGGTATATTTTTATATTACATTTTGGTATATTATTTGAGACTGAACGAGCACCATTGTTTAATAGGGTTTTAAAGATAATTTCTGAAAGTTTCTTAAAAAATCTATGCAAAGGTAATGCCGCTTTTAATTTATTAGTAAGTTAGATATTGTTACAGTATTCTTTTGAAAGAGAGCTCTTGTCAGTTTGAAATTTTGATATCGTCTTAAAACAGAGCGGTAAGCAAACGGAGCAATAAATCTATACTGTTCCATGTTTGATTTTTTTATTTAGTGCTGTTTTATACAAAGCTTTGAATTCAGCCTAGAAAAAAAGATAATCCACTGTGTTTCTTTTTTTATAAAGTCCCACCATTCGTACTCTGAGCTGATCGAAAATTGAAGTTTGTCTACTCAGTAGCCAATTTGAATTTTGCTCATCCGAAAAATGTCCTGGTGATGTTAATTATGTGATGTGACAACATGATGACAGTAAGGCTTAAATCGATTTAAAACTTTTACGTACTTGGCTATCAATTGGCAGCTAATACAGTTTCCATGCAACTTATATAAGTAATGTAAAACTTCCCTCATAGAAATGTAAATAAAAGCTGAAATTTTGAACGTATATTAAAGTAATAAAAACCGAGATTTGAACGTATATTAAAATAACAATATTTTAAAGCTACGGTTTGATAGTCAAACTAATTTTGCTCGATCCTATCAAATATTATGCTATCTTCGATCAGATTACCTGTAACAAATTACGTCAAATTATCTTTGACATATATTGATTCTAACTTTTGAACCGTTTCATGGAGTGACATTTTATCTATGTATCTGCATATTAATAACAATGTAACGCAATGTATAAATATATATATGTCAGTCCATAAAACGGTTCAACTTTTAATCACAAGATTTTGAAACTACTGTCATATCAAGTTGCTGAGTTTTTGATGAAAAACGCGGTATCTACAGAGTCAAAGTATCCGATCGTTACCTTCAAACTGTTAACATATACATGTACTCGCCTGAACGAAACAAATCAACAGGTCAGCTTGAACCACTTACATATACATATTAATTTGTATAAAATTTAATGAGGACCATGAATTCCTTTCAACGACTGTCTGTCGGATGATGCTTTAACAGACATTTTATACTCCTTTTTTGATAGTAAACAATAAGGCCGATGCTCTATTTATGCCATGATGGACCTGTCTCTTTTGTGTGTACAGTGTAGTGCAATTCACTTCACGTATCGTTTATTCTTAATCCAGCATCTTAACATCTGAGATAATATCCATACAGCATCTTAGTACTAAATTAACCTAAGTGATTTTTCTGCGTAATTCCAAAACTTTTCAAACCGTTAGTTTTTGACCCAGAGAAAAACGCAGTCTCTATTGCATACACAAGCGATTTTATATAATTTGACCCCGTGACCTAGTTTTTGACCCCAGATGATCCATATTCAAACTCGACCTAGATTTCATCAAGGTTGTCACCCTGACCAAGTTTCATGAAGATCCAGTGAAAATGCAGTCTCATTGCATACACAATGTTAAATTTGGACAGACAGATCTAGACGTCAGACACCAAGCGATCACAATAACTCACCCGGAGAGCTTTGTGCTCAGGTGAAAGTGCTCAGGTGAGCTAAAATAAATCACAAAAATGGTATGTTGCTGTGCTTAATTTAATGCTAGATTCATTTATGAAAGGCTTGTGATATGCAAACACTTTTCTTATTTCAGCACATGAAAAAAAAATTTTTTTTTTCAATATTTTTTTAAAAATTTTTTTTTTTTTTTGGGTTTTTTCCCTTGTATTTTCATATTACAAATAACAAGGAAGTAATTTAATACTTCAAGTGTTCCTAACAACGATTAACAAAACTTGAAGAAGATTAAATTCTCAAACTTAGGGAGCGTTAAGTGTAAGTGTTTTCATCTTCCTTCCCAAGTAAACTAATACTCAGGTGAAGGGTTTCAAAAAAGGAAGCTATACTCATTACTTTAAATTTAGTGTTCTGTACTTTAAACAAATATTTATTGACACCCAAAACATTAAAAATCTGTCGCCATTTTGTTTTTATCAAGGATGAAACTATTTTAAAATTTAATCAAGTAAGTAGTTTTTCAGTTTGTGGCATTTTAAAGTTGAATATGCTGTACCAGCAGCTTAATGTAATAGTTTATATGAAAAACCTCTTTCTTTTTATTTGTATAGCTTCATATATGAGTTCTAATTTCTGACGTATATTGGTAACCTATCTGGGAGATAAAAGGGCGTAGATATCTATGTACTAAATAATTAGTCCATAAAGCGTACAGACAATATAATTATATACATGATTATTGTTAAACATCAAATGAGACCTTTCTTTAAATGCATACATGTACATATGGATACCAGTATAACAGATTCCTCGAGAACACGTAGTATCAATATAAAACAAGCAAAACTGTGATACTACGTATCACAGCGGGCCAACAAACAAAACTGACATGTAAATATTTTGGTAATTGGGTGATGGTTGTTGTTGAGGCATGGCCAAAAAGGAATTCAATGAGACCTATTCTAACTTGCGTTGTTTGACCAATGCATTCGTTTTATCGCCGCATTGAACTAACAAGTTATGATTATCTTTAATAAATTGTTATTACAGATTGCCGAAATCACAGTATCAAGATATTTGCCGCAACACCTTCTCTGGTTTTTTAGTTATTTTGAGAAACAAGCACCCGCACCACTGTGCTCACATGAAGGAAACGCTTACTTTAGGCGCAAATTAGTCTATAAACAGCTATCTAGATATGCAAATAAATCTACACAAAGTCAACTTGGTCAATATATAAACGATATATTATAACAAGGTATTTCAAATAGTACTATTTGAAATACCTTGATTATTAACCACGATTTCAATAATGTCGTTATATATTCCATATGTCCCCACCTTAAATTACATATCAGTCGTCCCTTTTTCCTGGATAAAACTGAAGATTTGAAATAGAAGGTACGAGTTGACTACAAAGGGTACGAGTTGACTTTTTGATCCGTACGAGTACAATTAGGGTACAAGAGGACTAAGGTACGAGTTAACTTAGTGCGAGTCGATCCGAAAGCATCTGATTGAACAAGCAGAAACTGAAAAAACACCACATCTACTGACCGACTTTTAGTAGGGGGGGGTAAAAACTTTCACTAAGGGGGGGGGGGGGGGGGGGGGGGGGGGGGGGTGGGGGGGCTAACTGTAGTCATATGTTTTTTTGGGGGGGGGGGGCCAACCCGGGGGGGCCCCGGTTATAGCCTCTTTAGAGGATGGTGGACCCAATAAGCACGAAGAAGAAAAAGAAGAGTAGTATAAAAACTTTACTGTTATCGAATAATATGAATCGATTAATTAAAGTCACTGTCTCAATTTGGAGGTAGAACTGAAATATTGTTACTATTTATAGAACACAAACAGTTACTAACGACAACTCTATATAAAATAGACTGTGTCTATAATATTCATTTCAAGTATGCTCATTGTTTCAATGATGAAGACACATCTAAGTGACGATCGACAACACGTGTGTTCAAGAAAAAATAACCGTGTCTACAGTATTCTCTCAGAAGACCTGAATTTTTCAGCGTTAAGAGAGTATCAATATCGGGGCGCCCCCCGGCCCCTTTTCTCCCAGGGGTTAAAAAAAAAAGGGGGGGACGCCAAAAAAACATTTGCTTATAGCGTTTATTATACAAATGTATAGAAAATTGTTCTCTTAAAGAAAACCCACTTGTATTTAAACATATGTTTTAAACTGCCTTCTTGAACCCCTGAATTAGCTTCTGAAATAAATTAGTATTCTGTATATTGTATTTACAGTTAAAAATACAAAGTCATTGTTGTTCATAATGTTGATTGACAATGTCATATTAATTTATCAGTGCAAAAAGAGTGTGAACGTATAAATTCGTCCATGTGGCCAAAATCTTTTCCTGAGACAATATGCAAACACCCTGAAAAAGTGCTGGTCCGTATCAAGAAAGATTTCATTGTATAACAGTTATTGTAAGTTACAGAATATATGAACATGTTTTTATATAAAGATTTAAACTTTATTAAAAGTTTGTATGAAAATATTTCATTTGTATTAACATATTACAGCTTGAAAAAGTTCAAGAATATGGAAGTATCTGGGAAACGTACTGATAAAACTCTTTCAACATCCATACTTCATGGTTCTGAGGATGACATCCAGCTTTACTGCCAACCCTGTGACCGGGATGGTCCACGGGTACCAGCTTATGGCTATTGTCAAGACTGTGGCGAACACCTGTGTGAAACCTGCTATAAAATGCACCGAAAACCGGCTCCTCTCAGAAACCATGTCCTTCTAGACGGATCAAAGATGCCCAAAACTCAAAATGTGAGCTCTTTACCTGCCCCGTCAGACCTTGCAGAACTTTGTCAACAACATGGAAAGCTCATCAGCTACTTCTGTCGTGATCACAATATCCTTGGTTGCAGTCCATGTATAACATTAAACCACCGTACTTGCAAGGTTGACTACATTCCCGATGTATCGAGAAACTACGACGCCAGTGACGAATACAGAAATCTTCTGCAAACGTTGAACACACTTCATGAAAACTGCAAAAGAATTACAGCAACGACAGAAAGTAACAAAAAGAAAATCTTGCAGAATCAAAGCACCGTCAAGAATGAAATTAAAAAGTTCCGGCAAGAAATGAATCATACATTAGATACGTGGGAAGCAGAAATCGACAAGCAAGCAACAGACCTTCTACAAGATGAAAAAAACAAAACTGAATCCATGGGAAGTGAATGCAGTAAGACATCAACAGAAATTAAGCAAGTGCAAGATGATCTTGAAATCACTGGCATCATCAAACAAAAACAACCAACTCTTCGTGAAAGTAAAGAAAACCAAAGGTATCCTAATGGACTACACAAAAGCTGTAAGTAAACTGAAAGAAACAGGTTACAAAGGTGAAGTCAAATTTCAACCCAATCATGCCATCCAACACATGTTAAGAACTGAAACATGTCTTGGTCAACTTGTCCGCCAGAAGAAAAAAGAAACAACAGATACACCAAAAGAACCATTGACAGTCCAACAGGGGGCTACAGGTTACAGCCAACAAGAATTATCAGCGACATCGCTGAAAGAACAGAAGAAAAGCGTCCCTCCTAGTCTTAGTCTGTATGATAGTTTAACTGCAACTGAGTCTGGACAAATAGATGTAAAGGTACCTAGTGATAAGATGGTCCCAAACATAAGAGGAATCGCAGTCATTGGAATTGATCAACTTGCTCTTGCAGACTGTAACAACAAAACAATTAAAATTGTTGATACAAAGCAGCAGAAAGTTGTGTCTAATGTTACACTGTCTTCTGGGCCCTTTGATATGGCACTGTTGCCAGACGACCAGCTGGCAGTTACACTCCCTGGTGAAAGCAAAATCCTAGTAATGTCTGTGACGGGTGGATTGTCTCAAATTAGGCAAATGAAGGTTGAAGGTGAATGCTATGGATTAGCATACACTGATAGAATGTTGATTGTTACATTTGGAGGTGGCAAAGTGCAGACTATAACTTTAGATGGAGAAGTTTTCAGGACAATACAATCTGATCAGTCTGGAGAAAAAATGTTTGAACGGCCTTGGTATGCTGCTGTAAATGAGAAAAGGAAAACAATTTACATCTCTGATGCAGAATATGGCAATGGCAATATAAAATGTCTGAACTTGAAGGGAGAACTTATGAGTGTGTGTAAAGATTCTGAGACAGAATATTCGTATGGACTGACAGTACTGATAGATGGTTCCATACTGTATTGCAGTGATAAGCTATGTTTGGCATCACTGGATTTGTCAAAGAGCAGACTTCTACTACAGAAAAGTAAAATCCTAGATCTAACATGTCTTGCTGTTGATAGCAAACAAAATAAACTGTATGTATGTTTTTTTCAAAACTCTGTCATGCAGGTGTATGACTTAAAATGGAATTAGGTGTCGGAATGAACAGATGTCTCTCCAAATAACTTTTATATTGTCATTTCAAGAGTGGCAAATCTGTTATCAGTCCATCCTTATTTCTATTATTAATACAGTTTACCTTGTCAATGTTTCGTTTAAGTAAAGAAGAGCTGTTATTCTTAACCATGGCATAATCAAAGTAATTTTTCATGTAAAAATTGCCACTGTTAAATGAAGTAAAAGCCCTACACTCACTGGTTGTGGAAAAAAGTATCTTTAAATAGTTCAAGATGATTCATGCCACGTCACACAAACTTGAAAACTAATTGAATTTGAAGTGGTCATCTCTCCGTTGTAACGTTACTATGACCACAGATTATCGAGGTTTGGACAGAAAGAAATAAATTAAAACTCTTTTTTCAAATTCTTGTTTGTATGTCATTTATATAGAAGATATGCACCACGACATTTATGTTTCAAACTTGATTTCTCTGTAAAATAACCATAGTGTATCAACTTATCAGTCTCATCTGAAAGGGAAAACTGTTGTCTGCTAGATTAAGTCAGGATACACATCGAATCCGGCCGCTTCTAATCAAAATTCTACAAAAACCTGCAAATTTGGTCTTGCCATATCTCTTATTGACTAATTTACATGAATTCTATATATAACACTCACATGATTTTATCGGTAACACTTTTACCTTATACTTCAACTAAAGGCGCGTGGAACCAGAATGTGTTATAATTTGCATGGTTAAAATACGGGCTAAGAATCATTAGAGGTATAGGAGACACATGCTCATGGCCTTTAACCCCTAAAAATGACATTGAACATCGCCTAGATGAGGTTTATAACTTGACCCTTTCATGACAAGGAAGGCTCAGATAGTCCAATCTCCTTCACCTGTGTGCATGACTATAAACAGACAAACAGACAAACAGATAGATAGATAGAAATACATATTGAAGTATTCATGAAAGTAGTGCGCAACAAGAAAAACATAATCCCTGGTACATGTTGATGCACTGACATAAATGCAAACACTCTATTCAGAGCTAGTCATTCTTAGAAAGTTTCTATTAAACCTTGTCATAAATCTGCCTTTTGTGTAAATACAAAATATTTGTATTATTGACATAGTGACCTAGTTATTGGTCCTAGATGTCCTTGTTTCTAACTTGACCCCGACATTATTTAGAAAAGTACTCCGAGATTTTAGGACAATTGCCTGTGAAGTATAGCTTTTAGAGTATACATAAGGTAAATGTTGACAGGCGACAGACATCGAGCCCCATGCTTATAAAACCTTTCATGCTCCACTGAGATTGAGCACAAAAATAATTTAACTTCTAACATTGTGCATTACAAAAAACAAAAGAACTATAGTTTGAATGTCATTTTAAGAATTTATGGAAACCTTTTTTCAGACACACTTTTATAAATGCTGCAATACTTTATTTATCTATAGTATGAGCATGAAACTCAGTTAAACACGAAAAAAGTTTTAAAAGTATAGCTCATCTCCATCACTGCGTGATCAGGTCAGCTAAAAATGCTTCGAGGTGTGTAGGAGATATAGTTTTTTTTTTTTTTTTTTTTTTTTTTTTTTTTTTTTTTTTTTTTTTTTGGGGGTTTTTTTTTTTTTTTTTTTTTTTTGGGTTCAGTCATAGGAATTTTGGAAATAAGTTTGTAAAACTACACAAACAGTCTTTATTTCATCTCTCTAGCTTGATAAACAAAACATAGGCCAAAGGTCAAGGTCAGTCAACGTCGAAGTTGAAATTTACAAGCAAAATTATATAAGGTCCAAATTTTATTGATGTGGCTTCAAACAACAGAAAGTAGGTCAAGATTAAGGTCAGTCAAGGTCAAAGTTGGAAAAAAACAAGAGCTGTCACATACGAATGCCCCCAAAGCGGTATCTCACAGTCTGTGACCTTGACTTGCAAGGTGTGAACCTGTTACTTGTACACAATGCTTTATTTCTATGTGCTGAACTTTAAGGCCAATTTATTTTAAAAGTCTTCAATGTAAAACAGATTGATTACAGTCTGATAAAATTGTCTACTGACAAACATGTCAGACAGAGAGAAAGCGCACATTACATTTCCATTATGCGCATGACATGGCTCCTGCATGTGCTCAACAATTGTGCCATGTAATTTCAAAATCCTTCTTCCTGCATGACATTTGCATAATTTTAATCTAAAACTGGCTATAATCACATCAAAATATACCTGTGATACTGTTTTTATCTTAATTGCAAGCAACACCAACACCAACAAAACAGTACATGTACATTTTTTTTTCGACAACACAATACACTCAACAGGTTTAGAAACGCAAAAGTGGAAAAATATTTATTTTAACAAGTGTTATCGTGTTTCAAATGTATTCAAATTTCATATACAACAAAAACAATATAAAATTGAATTATTGTAAAAGTTTCAATAATTCATCGCAAAAAATGACTTAAATAGAAATAAAAACAATAGCGTCATTCAAATAAAAATGTTCAACAGGGGAAATCTTTGCGTTTCTAATATTGGTTAAGTGTAAACAGGAAAAGTGAAATTTGTCATCAGCATAAGAAATTACATAAAATTTTGTATCAAATATCCCAATCACTGTCAGAGTCAACAATAACTGCCCTGCTTGACGATGTTGATGGTTCTGTTGCTATAGTTACCCCATTTATTACAGATGAACTAGTTTGCATTCCATCTGCATACTCCCAGTTATTTTCATGTTTCACAGAGTTGTCTCCCTTTCTACAGTTTCAATTTTTTCTTTTTCGAATGACCTTCACCAGCACCAAAGTCAAGGTGATCTGAATCACTGTCACTACTAATCACAACTCTTCGCTTTTTCTGCATTTTCGAACTACTTCCTTTCTTTTCTGATTTTGTAGTATCATTTCTACAGCTTTCTGGTGTTACACGTGCATGTTTGGTGAACACAGAATTTTCTCTATCAATAATTACAAGTTTTGGTTTTTCCTCTGAAACCTTTCCATCCTTGACCTTGACACTGCATTGACTAGTTTCTTGACCTTTGACCTTGGAAACTGAAGCACAGCTAGCCTCCGGAATCTGCCTACTTTGCATGTCTAGAAAAACCTTCTGTGCTCCATTTCGGATTAGACTAGCCTTGGGACCTAAAGATGAATGAAAAGAAACTGTAAAAATAATGTTAGGCTGAGTTTTGGAACAAATTCTCTTAACTTAACATTATTCAAATATTTAGGTATTTTTTCAAGTACATGTACATAAAAATTCACATTTTATGTTCAAGATTGTGTCTAGCAATGATCGTGTTTCTAACAAGCACTTCTATCCTAAATGTTTAAATTTAGATGGAAATGTATAATAATTATCATGAAATATCACCATGACAATCTTTTATTCAACAGCATATAACATTTTTTGAAGGTATTTGTGGTTATATCATTGTAAGTCTAATTTGGTTCATAAAACAGTTACAGGTCTAGAAATTAAGTTTACGACATATTCAAAATTGTAAGTCATCTAATTTATTTTTCTTCTTTTTCTCCAAATGAAGATGTAACATTCAACTAAACAACAAATGAAACTTTAACATCCAAAATTGTTTATGCTGTTTATGACATAATACTTATTTAGTTTGTGTATGAGTGGATGAAAGTTCTTTTTAGCTCTACTGGACAAGGTCCAATTATTCTAAAACCTTGATAACAGGCCACATCTTCCAAAAGATTTTCAAAAAACAAGCTCAGTTTGTTTTTTAATTAGTTATTCATCAATAATGTTTAGGAAAAGTACTTCATTTAAAGTTGTTTACATTAACCAGAAACAAGTTCACTTTGTCATCAAAGTTATTTCTTCAAATTGTGCTTCCTATATGCCAGCATGTTCCTGATTTCCAATTATGTATATATTTATTGAGATGTATGTGTGTGTTAAGGTAGTAGACCCCTAATGGGCACCTGTTCAAATCATTATAGGCTTAATATTTTCTTAATCTTAACATTCCGGATTTAAAAAAAATTTAAAAGAATTTTCCGTGGAAAATAAAAGATAGGCATTTAATAACCATACCCCATTTTGGAATTAATATAAAATGACATCACACAAGAGATAAGAAAATACATGAATTTCATTTATTACTAAAACCTTGGTACAGATTTGTATCAAAGGGACAAGAACTATGTTTTCTTCAGGAAATGTCACACCATTAAAATATAATCAACAAACTGTATAAAACTATTATGAAATAGATCAAAATAACAATTCATGTAGTTATGTCCATTTAATTTTGAACATCAAAGTTTTTAGGAGAAAATCAATTTTTCTAGAAATGGGGCATGTTTTTTGCAAATTAAAAATTATCTATAACATTCTGGAACAGCATGCAAAAATTCACAATTTTTACAATGTCTTTTAAAGTAATTTGTTTTGAAAATCAAAATTGAGAATTATAGAAGTGTCTACAAGTAATAAAGATCTTCAAATAAGCTAAAACTAATTGGGAAAAAATACTTCAATTTTATTTTAGTCTAAAAACAATATAAACATATGTAGAAGTGTGCAAAATAATGAAAACATTAGATAGAAAAATAAAAAAAATTTCAGCAAGTACATGTACAGGTAAAAAACCTCAAAAGATTTAATCCAAGCTTAACAACTAGGTATTCTAGCTCATTAAAATGAAATAGTTTCAAATGGAGGTTTTTATTAGGGGTGTACTACCTTAAGTATTTTCCTGCATATTGTATGTGCTCATTTTAAATAAAATTTATGAAGTCAATACACAGTCTGTATGTGCATATTATAATTAGACTGGGTACGAAGATGCATATTTATTCATTTTTTAAGTCAAAGGGGAAAGTATTTTTCAGGGAAATGTCACAAAATATTAGCTGTATATGTATGACTTGGATTAAAAACAACAGGAGTTATCCCTTAACTTAGAAAACAACCATTTGAATGCATTTTGTAAATATTTCTTGAAAAAAGGATTTTGGACAATGTTAAGTATGTTTAGATGAGATTATGTAATGTATTACAGATTTAAATTGTGGGGGTACAATATATTCCAGTTTTATAAATATGTTATGTATTTGTCTGAATTTGTGCTTTAGTTAGAAACATTTCAGCAAGTACATGTACAGGTAATTAATACAGAATTTTATTTTATTCTAGCTAATGAAATACTGTGTTATATCAGTGAAATATAGAGTGATGATATAGATTTCATATCAGTCACAGTGTGGGTGATAAAGGCTGCCGAACTATTTTTTAGGTGGATATACATAATTTTAAATTTTTAATATTTAGCACTAAAATAAAAAGATAACTCGTTTGTTTGAATGTATGGAATATATCTAACTCATGATACAACAAGTATTAACTTCGGGGGTTTGTAACATACAGCAATTGTATAACTTCTCAGTGAGATATATTCCATATTCACTCAAAACAAACAAACATCTTCTATGTTTCATTTAACTGAATTGCCATTGTATGGAATTTGCTGTATAAAATGCACTAAAATAGCAAAGCTAAATCTTTGCAAGTATAATTCAATAAACAGCAAGTACCGGTATACATCAAATCACTTTGATATGTAAAAATACTGTAACACAGAACGTGTACGAAACTTTGGATGTACTGTGACTACTACTATACCTGGAACTAGATAGGTGATTGTAGAGTATGGTGTAAAGTGGAAGTCTTCCTTTATGTATTGTTTCATCAACATACAGGCAAGTATCTGTTCCAACTTCACTCTGTCTGTACATGTGTCTGTACCCTGTAAGTCAGATAATAATAGTGTTATTACTAATAAAGCAAGCTTCCTTCATACATCAAACACGAAAAAAAGTTGGAAGATAATTTTACCCATGTATAACAACTGACACAATGTTCGTATATATCACAAACTATTGAAAGATAAAGGCATCTGCTTTCACCAGCCATAGACACTGTGTAAAGATTAATACATCTATGGTCTTCCTAGTAGTGTTGAAATTCTGTTCAGTATACATGTACTATTGTTCTTGAATTTTTAAAACCATTTTTCACATGTATATATGTATGTGTACTCAGACTATGAAAACTGTGTAAATGAATATTATGTATGTGTACTCAGGATGAAAACTGAGTAAAATTTTTATGTGTATCAGACATATAAAACGTGCAGAAATATGTGCCATCAAGACTTGAAAACTGTTGATTCAGACATAACTGGTAATTTATGTATGTGTATTCAGTATGGAAACTGCGGAAATGCATATATGTTTGTGTATCAGACTTATAAAATCTAATGAAATATGTATGTGTATTCAGACTATGAAAACTGTGCAAATGAATATATGTATGTGTACTCAAGACTATGAAAACTGCAGACTATGAAAACTGCATAAATGAATATATGTATGTGTACTCAGACTATGAAAACTGTGTAAATGAATATATGTATGTGTACTCAGACTATGAAAACTGTGCAAATGAATATATGTATGTATACTCAGACTATGAAAACTGTGTAAATGAATATATGTATGTGTACTCAGACTATGAAAACTGCAGACTATGAAAACTGCGTAAATGAATATATGTATGTGTACTCAGACTATGAAAACTGTGCAAATGAATATATGTATGTGTACTCAGACTATGAAAACTGTGTAAATGAATATATGTATGTGTACTCAGACTATGAAAACTGCGTAAATGAATATATGTATGTGTACTCAGACTATGAAAACTGCGTAAATGAATATATGTATGTGTACTCAGACTATGAAAACTGCGTAAATGAATATATGTATGTGTATTCAGCCTATGAAAACTGCATAAATGAATATATGTATGTGTACTCAGACTATGAAAACTGTGTAAATGAATATATGTATGTGTACTCAGACTATGAAAACTGTGTAAATGAATATATGTATGTGTACTCAGACTATGAAAACTGTGTAAATGAATATATGTATGTGTACTCTGACTTTGAAAATAAAGACATTTAAGAAATACAAATGTATTTGTCATTTTCTTTTCAATAAAGCTTAAAAATTAAATCATTGCGAATACAAATGTATTACCCAATTTACAGTATACCGAGTAAGAAAACAGGTATCTGCTAACGTTAACTGATATATGAAAAATTGTACTGGAGTCTGAATTGGGCTGTAGGGGTCTAGGGGATGTAACAAGATAGATATTAGGGGTAGACTGTGACCGTAGACATAAAAGGTGACATTAATTCTATTTCGAACTTTCATTCCTATTTTAACTAAATATAAATTTAAGTTTTAAACAAACAATAGGAAGAATTATAGCCACCATATCTCAGCTATAAAAATACAACAACTTTGAAAATGTACAAAATGATCCATAACGCTATATGTGTCACAGAACGTACTGATTAAAAGCCATGAACAAACCTTTACTCTGTTTACTACAGGACCTTTTCCGTGCCAAGCATCCAGCAGTTTTATAACAGTGAGCTTACTGTCCAGGGACTCTGCATTGTCCAGTATCTTTAGGACATTTGTGCAATATGTAGTGACATCTTTCTTTTCAACAGGGTCTGCAAAATAGAAAATAACACATTACCTCCATGAAATGTTTTACCTGTAGCTGTAGGAAATAATGGGCATGACACATTTAAACAAAGATAAATACAATGTATTGTCAAAATTTGAAGAAACTGAAAAGCACACAACTTTCAAACCAGTATTATTTTAGAAGCCTTTTTCACTTGTTTAATTTGGATAAAAATGCACAAAGATAGTGTACATCAACAAACCATCTTATACTATATCCAGTCAGATGAAATGTAAGTGTTCTGTTTCATATAAAAAATTCAGAATTCTGACATCATAGTCATGGCAAGTTCATTATAGACAATTTCATTATAGACAATTTCATTATAGACAATTTCCTGTTTGCAAAAGTGTAAACTATATACCCTGTGTGATGAGCCTTAAAACTATTACACATTAATTCGCATTGGCAAAAACTTTAAACCTGACTTACAGTTAGAATTACAGTGGTCACACATCTTTTTACATTGACTAGCTTCCCAAGCCTCACCAAAATATCTTGCTATGACACTTCTTCTACACCTATAAAATAATGAGATGGGTATTTTCCACTTTTAGCCCTGTAAAATAACATGATTATTTATACACTTATGTTACATTCTGTAACATAATGCAAATTATTTTAGAATTAAAATAATTTCTTTTATTTTTTCACGAAATAACGTTGTCTTGTAACTAGGTGTGTATTCTTTAAAGTGATGTCGTCGTCAGGTAAAACCTGTTTTGGTTTCTTGGTTTGCGTATACGTAACATGTATTTATGCTGTTATAGTCCGGGAACCACTCTATATCTATATAAGTAAGAAATCACGGACAACTTTCTCAGTCAACCACGCTTTTTTGTGCGAGTAATAGGTTTCAAGTTATAAAAAGGTTGCCCACCCGCCACACCCCAGACTCATGCTTATTTTATTAAGTGTCTTACTTAGACGTCATAAATTATTGACAATTTGTTCAGTTTTGGTTAGAAAGTTTATATGGGTAAAATATACAATACATGATTTACGGCGGTGTTGAACAAATTAATTGTGCGTGGTAGTTTTACATTACAGATTCCATGCAGCCAATGTTATGACATCTTGGAGGTGATCTATGACACAGACGTTTTTCGGCGGATGGTTTAACAAAGGAAGTACTTGGGTGCGACAAGTTTGTCTTTAGAAGGATTCCCATGCAAAATAGAAGCTGCAATGACTATGAAAATATTACGCGGTTGTTTCGGGATCAAATGATAAACTGTACTTTATACTTAAAACCATCATGTGTGTGCATAAATTTAGGACAAGAAAGTCAATTGCCTGTGTCAGGACTAGTAAAGTTCATCATCTCCAAGTGTCACTTTTTAGTTTAATTGAATATTAGCACGACCTATTCATTTATTGTTTGCTAAATATTACTTGTTTTTGCATTTAACTCTGGTCCGGGTCTCCGCCCACGTGCGATATCAGATCCTACATCAGAGCTTTTCAAATCTCGAAAGGTTATTTTTAGTAGTTACGTGGCTTTTGCTAGCTATTTGCAACAGTGGTATGGTACAGTGAGTGTTGTGGTGTACAAAAAGGTATTGCTCGAGTACTATGGTAATACCTTACTAGCCTTGCTGGTTCATCATAGCCTTGCTTCAGTTATACATAGCCTTGCTGATTTTAGTCTTGCCTTGCTTCTGGTTTATAGCTAGACTACAGTACTTTATAGTACAGCCTTGCTCCTTTGGCTCGTTCGATATTTTTTGTTGTTTCTATAGTTATCTGTAGAGCAATGGAAGATACCATTTGATTGCCTCTAAGTCTGTCGTGCTGTACTGGTGTAATAAGAAATTTTAATATAAATACGTACCTGGTCCCCTTTGGTCGACTGGTCTAGAGGGTTATCTCCAGACTAAGAGTGGCCATAAGATGCCATACTTTATTATTATAAAAGTTTAAAATCGTGTAGAACGATATAACACAATCATGGATACATACACGATACCAAGGTCTTTCAAATAGTATTACTATTTGAAAGACCTTGACAATACGGAATTAAAAATGATATATGTAACATATGTGTTTTAGTTATCTTTTAGAGTAATAAAATAATGACACAGTTACTGTAAAGCCATATTAAATGAGTCCAAAAACCACATGCACAACTCAAAGATCCTTAACGCCGACAGAGAGAACTCAAAGAGTTCTGAGCAGTTCTTATAAATAATATATTCTAGTTAATATGCGAACATACTATTGCTTGTGAACATAAAGTCGTCATAATCAAACAAATAGACAAACACAATGAAAGAAATACTCACTTGCTTACATCTGTGCAGTATGTCATTATACCATACAGGTTATTGAGTCCTGTTTGTTCTGCCATCACCATGGCGCTCTGTCGAAACACGTCCTGGAATCTGAAGTACACGATACAGTGAGATTTCTTGTCATCACGACCTGAAACAGAAAAGAAATCACATCTGCATTCCTCCTTCTTTGTGAACAAAATAACTTGGTGAGTTTTAGCAAATACTCTAAATTAGGGGAATTCTATATCTGAATATCCCTTTAAGTTGTGCTTAAATTTATGCAACAAAGTATGCTATCAATGAATAATTATTTTCTTAGCTGTTTTCAGCACCATTACAACTACATTTGTATATCAATACATTGTTTATAAACCCTACATCTAAGATGAACCGTGCTTGGAACTGCCAACTTTCTCACATTTACGAGTCGGGTCCCAGACAGGGCTCAAACCTCGGACCGTACTATGTACACATGTTTCAACTGTTCACGAGTCAGCAATTGTTCACGAGTCAGCAATCTTTTATTTTTGACAGAAAATTCATCAGCATGTTCAATACAATATAAATGTAAATGTAAGAAAATTCAACAAAGGTGTATTCCCCATTTCATTTGTTTTTATCATATGTGTGATAGAAGTAGATCATGGGCTTGGCAACTTTCCAAGCTAATCAACTGAGACTGGAGGACTTACCAGCTCGTCCACTCTCCTGATACAGATTCTCCATGGATTTGCTGAGTGAATGATGGATAACAAATCGCACATCTGGCTTGTCTATACCCATACCAAAGGCTACCGTTGCTACCACAACCTAACAATGACAATTTCAAAATTAATTATTCGTCATTTACTGTTTAGTTTATACTTCCATTGTTCTGATGAAGACTCTTGAAGAGTCGAAACGTAGGTAATAAACACACTAAACCTCTCCTGCCTTGATCGTGTGCTCCATCCTTCCTTTGTGTTTCCATTGTTCTTGTATGACTTTAAAGCTGGTTCAAGCGATTTACCGTTTAATGATATTTTGGTAATTTTTACAGGCCTGCAGGGCTCAAACCTATGACCCTCAATCTTTGAGGAGCAACAGTGATTTTAAGTCAGCAACTCTAACCACTCCTCCACAGAGGATAATTATATTTTCTGTATATAGACATAAGTATAGACAGCGCTAATTTTGTCAAAACTTCAGCAGTTAAATGGCGAGTGAGTCTGGATCTGGATATTAAACTTGGCCAATATATTCAGAGGTACAAAAATATTAACAGCGAAAATTAGAAGTGAACGCATGACAATGCCTACATGTATTTTGTTTTCTATCCAGGCCTTATGTACGCGACTTCTTTCTCGTGCATTCACGTCGGCATGGTAACAACCTGCTTTGATACCACGAGACTGCAGATCTGCTGTTATATCCTCGGATTCCTTCTTCGAGAATGTGTAAATAATTCCTACAAATTTGATGGAAAATCATGGTAACATTATACATATTCATGTGAAAATATTTGGTGCCTCCTAGGTCAAAATGGCTGACCATTAAAATTTAGTGACATCTAATACTTAAGCTTTTCTATCTTACACCAACTGGAGAAAGGATTTTTGAAATCACTGTAAAACATAATGAGAAAACAAAAGACACATTTGGCCTAATTGTGTCATAAAATGTGGCAATCATGTGGCCTATGATGCTTTGCCGTGGAAAACTAGCGGAGCATTTTGCTCAACTACACCAAGCTACACTGGCATGGTGGGAGGAGCTAAACCAGCGTATTTTATTTGTGAAGTCAAACTAATGCTTAGCTGACGACCCACAGCAAACATAGCCGCATTTAGTAAACATATGGACTCACAGTATAATATGATAAGGGAGGTAATACAAATGTTATATCCTACCTCAGGGGGATTAATATTGTACTAAATAAGCAATCTCTAAGAATTATAGCATAGGCACAAACTAGCTCTTAGCATCACGCTTGGTACAGATGATAAACAAAAGTTATTGTTACACACTTGAACTTGTGAAAATGTTCACCTGGATTCAGTGACCACCTATATTAAGCATCCAGCATCTGAGATACACAAATACAATAAATAAACCTGTATTAAGCTCCTTCAAGAGGCCACATTTCTTATATCCCTAACCTGCCCATTTAGAACGGATGCTATTTCAAATAAACTTTCAAGTTTTTTTCAAGTGGTTTAATTAACACCTGTTTCAACAGTATTCAGTTATTGACAGGCAGGCAGTTTAACTGACCATTTTGCCCGAGAAGGGCCAATACTAGACTGCCATCCTCTGTAAGAAATGGTCAACTTTCACAAACGCAAAAAATATAATCAAGTTGTCACTGACATTTACCAGCCAACTGACTGACATTTACCAGCCAACTGACTGACATTTACCAGCCAAGTCACTGACATTTACCAGCCAAGTCACTGACATTTACCAGCCAAGTCACTGACATTTACCAGTCAAGTCACTGACATTTATCTTCATGAAAAGAACTATCTAACATTTACCCGACTGATTATTGAACTTTGTGCTGATTAGTTTCTGTATATCATCCATCACTTCCTTCTGTGCTGAAGGTTTTTCCCGAACCTAGATAAGGAAAAACAAAATAAAATGGAAGAAACTCTCTTTAAACAGGTAAATTTTAATTAAGTTATATCCCTGGCAGATGCTGAAAAGAACTTCAACCCATATCTAAGACAAGTGAGTCTACCTTTGTGACCAGTGTAGACCATGACCTGTAGACCCGACCTGGCCATGATCTGCCTGCACATCTGTCCAATCTGATCATGATCTACACTGTTTCCTTACCGGTAATTCAGTTAGTAAATTTTCTGGGTCCCCTTAATGGTACAGTCAAAAGTAAAAGAGGGACAGGTTGAAAATACTGGATAGAAAGACATTTTTCAAGCAAACCATGTCCTGCATCTCAAGAAGTACTTACGGTGTTTTGGCAATACATAGGTATCTGGCAGGCACGTTTCATGCACTTGTGATGATATACAAGTATATTTTTATCAAACACTTAATTTGTAAATTTCAATTTACAAGCTCATCTTCAAGATATGGATGCATGGAGGGATGGACAATGCCAAAACAGTTTCCCTATGCTTTCCGTAGTGGATTAAAGACTTCACTTCAGACTTACAAACAGGTGTCCATAACAGTATAAATAAATTAGTATAAAGCTTACATAAATTAGTATAAAGCTTAAATAAATAAAAAGAGATATTGTTCTTAGCAGTTCCTCTCATTGTGCTTGACCATTGTATGAAGTTGTATTGAATTCCAACTTGTAGTTTTCGAAAAATGCTCCAGACAGGGAAAAGTAACAAAAGGCAATAACCCTGTAATTAGTCAAGATGGAGTTATGGTTAATGTGCACTGCACTCCCTCTCACTGTGCTTGACCATTGTATGAAGTTGTATTGAATTCCAACCAGAAGTTTTCAAGTTATGCTCCGGACAAGGAAAAGTAACAAAGGGTAATAACTCTGTAATGAGTCAAGATGGAGTTATGGTTCCTGTGCACTGCACTTCCTCTAAATGTACTTGACCATTGTATGAGGTTGTATTGAATTCCAACTAGTAGTTTTCAAGTTATGCTTCGGACAAGGAAAAGTAACAAAGGGCAATAACTCAGTAAATACTCAAGATAGAGTTATAGTTCTTGTACACTGCACTTCCTCTGAGTGTGCTTGATCATTGTATGAAGTTGTATTGAATTCCAACTAGTAGTTTTCAAGTTATGCTCCGGACAAGGAAAAGTAACAAAGGGCAATAACTCTGTAATTAGTCAAGATGGAGTTATAGTTCTTGTGCACTGCACTTCCTCTCAATGTGCTTGATCATTGTATGAAGTTGTATTGAATTCCAACCAGTAGTTTTCAAGTTATGCTCCGGACAAGGAAAAGTAACAAAGGGCAATAACTCAGTAAATACTCAAGATAGAGTTATAGTTCTTGTACACTGCACTTCCTCTGAGTGTGCTTGACCATTGTATGAAGTTGTATTGAATTCCAACTAATAGATTTCAAGTTATGCTCGGACAAGGAAAAGTAACAAAGGGCAATAACTCTGTAATTAGTCAAGATGGAGTTATAGTTCTTGTGCACTGCACTTCCTCTCAATGTGCTTGACCATTGTATGAAGTTGTATTGAATTCCAACTAGTAGTTTTCAAGTTATGCTCCGGACAAGGAAAAGTAACAAAGGGCAATAACTCTGTAATTAGTCAAGATGGAGTTATAGTTCTTGTGCACTGCACTTCCTCTCAATGTGCTTGACCATTGTATGAAGTTGTATTGAATTCCAACTAGTAGTTTTCAAGTTATGCTCCGGACAAGGAAAATGCAACAGACCGCCCGACCGACCGACCGACCGACCGACCGACCGACCGACCGACCGACCGACCGACCGACCAACCACCGGGTGACTCCTATATACCCCCCTAAACTTCGTTTTGGGGGTATAATTAGTATAAAGCTAAGTCTATAGTATCATATGTAAGCTCACCTCATAGTACAGGTTTGGTCTGTTGAATGAGGCCTTGAAGAGAAGACAATTCTGAATATTTAGTATTTTCTTCACATCTTCAAGTACCGAAGTGGTCGCAGTGGCAGTGAGGCCCAGTATGGGGACATCGGGAAATTGGCGCTTCATGATACCCAGGAATTTGTAATCTGGAATACATCAGATATGGCATGCAGTATTGTGAATGCATGAAAATGCAAAGGCATGAAATTCTTTGAATTTTAAATAAAACACAATTTTAATGGTACTTGAATGCCTGGATTTTGATTTTAACAGAAAATGGTAATGTTAATCGATTTTTCATCGGAACTGTTACTTCATGGATAGACTTTACCCAAGAAATCCATGAGTAATAAACACCTCACTGAAATTTATGTTTCACAGTTATTCAGCAGCAGATACATTGAGGATTGATTGTAAAACTATTGTTTAGAGCTTCTTTGCTTATTACACATTCTAACGTGATTCACGATTTTGTCTATATACAAAGAGTAGAAAAATTATGTTATATTAAACCATAAACAATGCGGGAACCGATATGCTGTTAACATGATGTCATATTACGCCACATGAAGTTAAATGAGCATTCGCGTAGAAAATAAAGCTTTGCATTTATCACCTTTAGTAATGTCTGGTCATGTTAGAATCGAAATAACATCCTCCTCAGCGTTGTTATCGTCTATTAAACAATAATTTGTCGTACTGATGCGCAGTTATAAACCACTCAGGCCTTCGGCCTTCATGGCTAATTACTGCGTATCAGTACTCCAAGTCATTGTTTATTAAACAGCTAACACCGCTGGAACGGATGTTATTTCATAAATAGATTCACAATTTAACCTTGACATGCATAATTGGCTTCTAAGAATAAATGGCACTTTGACAAAATGCTAAATTAAACCTGCACGCAAACTCTGAGTTGGACTCTAAAAGTCCATATTAAGAACAGAGTATTATTATAAACAGTCATGTAAGAGTAATGGGACTTGATTCTATGACTCTTATCAATTACTCTAACTGCATGTGAAAAGTCAATTTCGGTTTTAAAGAATATTTATTCATATATTAAATACATATACAAAATACTATAATGATATACTTTAATGATCAAGTTGGAAGCTCTGAGATTACTTAAAACCCCTCTCCCTAAGAAAAGATTAGTTCTGGTGACAGTGAATTGTTAAAAAACCTGCATTTTCTAAGTCTAAACTGGAGCAAAAGCTTGTCAAAATAATATCCCGAGATATGCAACTTACTCCTGTAATAATTTATTTTAGAGTTCAAGCAAAAGTTATGGGGCTTGATGCTTTGACTTTATTCAATGACCTTTAATATTATGTGGAGATAGTGAAACTTCAACCTAAAATTAATTTTGTCAGGCTAAAATAGGGTAGGCCTATAACTTTGTCAAGATACAAGTGAGAGTAGCAAGTCCTCTGGTACTCTTGAAAATGTTAAATGACTTAGGCAAACTTATATTATGAAGTTCTAAAGCCATCTATTCACTGTTTATAGAGATATACCTTTGCAAGCTAAACTTGAAACATTAAGTGTGATGCCGACACCAGGTTGAGTAGAGAAGATACCACTATCGGTACTTTTTCAAATAGTTAAGCCAAGATTACCTGGTCTGAAGTCATGTCCCCACTGTGAGCAACAGTGTACTTCGTCAATAACGAGTCTCGCAAATCTACCGACTTTATACATCTTCTCAAGTCGTGCCATAAACCTTTTACTTTTCGACAGCTTTTCTGGCGTAACATAGAGCAGCTTTAGTGAAGCCTTCTCATCAATCATGGCCTCTTGTACAAGTTTTACCGTCTCCTTGTCCGAGCTGGCATTTAACATGGTAGCGTCTATGTTATGGGACTGTAATGCCATAACTTGATCCTCCATTAAAGATACCAAAGGTGAAACAACCAAAGTTACACCTGAAAACACAAATGTATACATGTGTTCAATAACATGAAATGTTACTGTAACATCAAATAGAAGATTATTCTCATTTCTTACAAATTAATAAATTGGTCACTGGACACTGAAACTAATCTCTTCCCAAAAAACATATTCAGATATCAAACTTCACGCTGAAGCCTAAATTGATATAATAAAAGAAACCCTATGACACAACTACTAATTTCTGCTAAACTGCTGAGAATTTGGACTAAATTCAAAAGTCTTTGCAACACTTTGTGCCATTTTGTGGCGAGTATTATCATGTAATAGCCATATTTCTATACCGATTACCGGTTTGTCAGTTTACATTGATGTTTTCTCCTAATTCATCGACATTAAAGTCTTTAAAGACATTTTTGAAGAAACTCAATTTTTAAATAAAATTTGTGGGCGAGCAGCTTTAACAAACCAGTTTTCATTCCTTAACAATTGGCAAAGATTTACAATGCAATGTGTAGAAAACCCTTTCAAGCACCAAATCTTTATCTAAACTCTAGCAACACAGTAAATTATCTATGAATGTGTCACATTTAAGGTTTTATCTCTAAATTTTACTGCTTTTTAGAGAACTTTAAAAGATAATTTTATATCTGTCCATCTTACCTGTTTATTTTACCTGATTCAATGACTTTTCAATACCTCTTCATATCTTGCAACTTAAATGGATTTACTGTGAGGTTCAGCTGTCTTAAGCCACTTGTAAGTGTGCAGAAGACGTACTTAGTAAATCACAGCATCAAACATTCAACAAAGAAATGGTAAAACATCATATGAAAGGAAAGTGGCTGGCATTTGCAGCGTGGTCTAAAGGGTTTAGCACTGCTAGGTAATGTTACCATAATGGTACAAGTTCGAATCTTGGTCTCTGATTTGAAGAACAATTACCATAAATGCTTACAATATACAGTCAAACCTGTATTAAAGACATTCTCTAAATAATAACCATGCCAATAAAGTCCAGCAAGGCCAGTGCATGATTCATTTATATTAGAAACACCTGTGAATATTCATAACTGGTTAGTTTCTTCGGGCCAGTGATCTTTGCTCACAGGTTTAACTGTATCAATAACTTACCTTTAGACAGTAGTGCAGGAAGATGGAAACAGAGACTTTTTCCACCTCCAGTTGGCATTATTAGAATACAGTCTCTGCCAGACATTGTGACATTCATTGTCTGTAACTGCATCGGCCGTAAGGACTGTAAACGGAACACTGACTTCATCTTGTCTTGTAACCTCTCTGACCACTGAAAATCTGCAAAATTAACAGTTTAGTTCAGTTAGTACTTACTGGCTTTACCTTGCTTATGAAGCAAGTTATCCTGTTTTATATATTGGGAGTGGAGGGTTCAAATCCCAGCAAGGATCCATTCTGATATGGCCAGTTGGTGAGCTGCCAGCTACATGAAGTTAAATAATGGTTACCGTATGCCTACCTGCCTAGTATAAAAGGACACTATTTGGGTGGTAAATGTGCTCAGAAAAAAATTAGTCAGAAATGGCTGGCCCTTTAAGTAGTCACTTTTTATATTAATCCCTCTCCAGAAACCACAAATCATTAAAACAAACATTTATTAAAGTGACATTATGCGCATCTTACTGCACATAGTGTATTTTTGGTGATAATTTTATAAAAGCAATTTTTAGTTGCTGTGCATTTAAATGCGTTAAATTAATGATTATGCCGCATTAGTATTTGAAGTTGGTGCTTTAGATATAAAAAAATCGGACTGATAAAATGATAGTTGATTGTGTCGTTTTTGATGTTGGTAGAGATTTTGACATTGGAAGGGAAGCAACTCCTGCATGCAGTTACTCTTTTCTTAAATTGACTCTCCCAGTCAAATAATAAAATCAATATTTGGAAAGTTATTTTTTCATACTGGTAGCGGGAAGAGTTTGGTGTGTATTGGGTTAAAAGCTATTATTTCCTCTAGGCTTTTGTATACACACCATTTTCAGCTGGATTTTTACTTGAAAAAAATGCACAATTACAGAAAGCCTCTATATTGATTAATTATGGTAAAATGAGGCATTTTTCACCATAGGTTCTTCTTTGAAGTTGTATTTATTTATCATTTTACGTTCATTGTACACATAATCAATGTTTCGAGGATATAATCTGCTAGATGTAGGGAGTGCCCCATTAACATCTGGTACTATTGAACAATGTGTAGCATAAGTTGCCTTGAATAAATAGCCGCAAAACAGATAATAAGATAAACCCTATTACATTGTCACAGTGGTAACATGCTCTGATTTACCCACTTTTAAATCTGAAATCTAGAGTCTGAAAAATTCCCCTTTTTCACAGCTATCTTGATGTGAAAAATTCCCCTTTTTCACAGCTATCTTGATGTGAGATTATCATTTCTTTCTCAAGAGTTAAAACAAAATTTCAAATGTTTTTAAATCCTGTAGCTAACTAGCTTCTTTCTCAACTTTCAAATGAATCAATATCACAAGCTATTATACATTTGGAAAGGCTAACCAAATATTGTGTCACAAAACCTACAACAACAACTTTTTTGTGAGGTTCAAAGATTTCAAACTCTAAAAATCATGAGACAACTTGATCATAGAACCTGTTTTCGCCCAGTCCCTGTCTTGAACCTCTGACTTGGCAGCATTTTGTTTCAATACGGCTTCAAGTTCATCCTTTCTCGTCATCAAATCGTTCTGGCGCTGAAGAAGATCTTCCAACTGATGTTCTACAGATAGCAGCTCTTTCTGCACAGCATCAAGTTCATGACGGTATTCTTAAATTATAAAAATAATTGTTTTTATCTGATTGAAAACAGAAGTGGAACAAGAGCTGTCACATGACAGCACGCTCGACTATTCGAAAGGTTGTTGGTAAAATGGGTTTTTTGTCAAAGAACAGGAGTATTGTGTAATTGTCTGTAAGAATTAAGGTCAAAGATATGAAACTTGTTCAAACACCTTTGTAAATGTACATTACATTCAAAGCCTTACTCTGGATTCTGTAGGCCAAGTGAAGGGAGGAGGGGATAATTTCAAAGAAATACATAACCTTGTGAATTTGATCATGAATAACTTTGTAACTTTTCAAAATTGAAATGTATAGAATTAAAAAAGCATGACCGCTGCATGCTGCATAATTATTCTATGATATTTCAAAAGAAAGCCATTTCGAGTATTTCCATGTTAGTCTGGTAAAAACTGTGACAAAATTCTAAGTTAAAAAGGGGCATAAATCTGTCAAAAATCAAAACAGAGTTATGTGGATTGTTTCCTCAGATGTAGATGTTGATGGTAGACACATACTTTGAGTTTCAAGTCAATACCTTTGATAGTATTCAAAACATTTGACTTTATAAAATCTTTTACCAAATATTCTTAGTTAAAAAGGGGCATAAATCTGTCAAAAATCAAAACAGAGTTATGGGGATTGTTTCCCAGGTGTAGATGTTGATTGTAGACACATACTTTGAGTTTCAAGTCAATACCTTTGATAGTATTCAAGATATTTGACTTTATAAAAATCTTTAACAAAAACATCTACGTTAAAAAGGGGCATAAATCTGTCAAAAATCAAAACGGAGTTATGATGATTGTTTCCTCAGGTGTAGATGCTGATGGTAAAGATATATTTTGAGTTTCAAGTCAATACCTTTGATAATTTGCAAGATATTTGAATTAATAAAAAACTTTAACCAAAAATTCTAAGTTAAAAAGGGGCATAAATCTGTCAAAAATCAAAACAGAGTTATGGGGATTGTAGATGTTGATGGTAAACATACAGTTTGAGTTTCAAGTCAATACCTTTGATAGTATTCAGGATATTTGACTTTACTAAAAACTTTAACAAAAAATTCTAAGTTAAAAAGGGGCATAAATCTGTCAAAAATCAAAACAGAGTTAAGAGGATTGTTTCCTCAGGTGTAGATGTTGATGGTAAACATATATTTTGAGTTTCAAGCCAATACCTTTGATAATATGCAAGATATTTGAATTTATAAAAAACTTTAACCAAAAATTCTAAGTTAAAAAGGGGCATAAATCTGTCAAAAATCAAAACAGAGTTATGGGGATTGTTTCCTCAGGTGTAGATGTTGATGGTAAAGATATATTTTGAGTTTCAAGTCAATACCTTTGATAGTATTCAAGATATTTGACTTTATTAAAAACTTTAACCAACGCGGGAGAGGCCGACACCGGCCGCCGGCCAGTGGGCAATAGTCTCCTTATTCTTCGAATAGTCGAGCTAAAAAGTAAAGAGCACCACCACATGTGGGATAGTACCACATAAGTTTCAACTGATTCTGGCTAAAAATTATCACAGAAAATTATTCCAGTGATATGCACAGCTTATTTGGTACTTATCACACCTTTGAAGTTTCATTGATTTTTAGGTAATGGTTGCTGAAAAACAACACTTTCATAATAAATATAAACTAGAACTATCACTGAAGGTGATGAATACCAAACCAGGGGTTTTTGAAATTAAGAGCGCAAAAAATCTGAGCCCCTGTGTCCTTGACCTAGTGACCCAAAACATGGAACATGCACAACTCAGCTTGGTACATATCACTTCTGTGAAATATCATTAAATTCTGACCAGGGGTTTTGGAGATGTAGCGTCCACAAGATTCCATCTAAAGACGAACGGTCAGACGTATATTCCTACCAATGGGTACTTAAGTGGCTATGTTAAGTATTTCAAGTATTTATGTGTCTAATCTTAGCCAAATAAGATTAAGATAATTTTTTAGCCACATGTCATAAGAGCCAATTATCCTACGGAGTGAATGAAATTTACAATTATTCATTGTTTGCTATGGACAGTCTAGCTACATAGACCATTAGAGCCCAATAAATATCTGTTGGGGGTGTCTCTACAGGTATTTGCACATCACAAGGCAAACACGTCTAAAATGTCAACCTGTAAAAACGGTTTGCCTTCAAAGTGGAAATAATGCGACTATTTGCTACAGAGCTACCCTAACATCAATAGATTTCCTTTGTCCTTTCAAGTGATGTGCATCACCTGTTCAGATTTCAACAGAGTATAGGCGTATAGCCCATTGTCATTCCCACCTAGCCAGTGCCTGTCCATCCAATGCACCAGGCATGCACTGTAACCCAATTCGTTAAATGCTACTACCACTATTATTATAGTAGGCCACTGACCATCCAGTGGGGTTGCCCTCCCAGACTCTTACCACAATAACGTTCCTCAACCAGAGACAGTATCCATGGATTATAACCCTTTCGCTAAAGAGCGCCCCTTGTCTACCTGGCATCAACTACAAAAATAGGGTCGCGAAATCTAGCTAATGAAAGCAAATGATGTGGCGTTAAAAAAAGCTTCTAAAATATAATCCCTGAATATAAAAAAAAAACATTTTTTACCATCCATCACTCTAACTGTTTTACAAATTATCGAATTTACTTCCTAAAGATTGACAAAACTCAGTCAACTTTCGTTTTAATAGTTCGTAGGCCGGGCGCACACATATTGTTGTTGTTGTAGTTGAGCCACAACAATCGATATTTTAAAGCTTTAATATATAGACTAATATTTTGCTCAAGTATAAACATCTCCCAAGTGGTCTAGTGGTTAGGATTCCGCGCTCTCACCGCGGCGGCCGGGGTTCGATTCCCCGCTTGGGAAGATTTTTTTTTAAACATGATTTTTACGAAAAAATAGTAACCATACTGTACTGTATATTTTCTAATTCTGTTCTATTCCCAAAACACCATCAAGAACAAACAGCCCGCACACAATTCAGTAGAATAAGTTCCATGTGGTTCTCTGGGGCATTTCAATTCGTTTTCCCATTATGATATCTTTCAACAAAGATTTATATTGATATACAGTTTCTTTAAATCATCACTATTTCGTAAGTCTTTTAATTAAAACACTACATTTTACATACACACTTCCAATGCCCTTTGACTGATAGCAGTTTCGGCATGGAACTTTTTGGTGTGCAGATTGCCACGCAGAACAACTTACCCTATTTAAACTTCGAAGGCAAACCAATTTTACAGGTTGACATTTAACAGCTGTGTGATAGTAATAAGATATCAGAACTGTGAAAGGGGTCACACTGTGAAAGGGGTCACACTGAACCGCCAAATTTGATTAGGCTAACCCTACAGTAGACTTATAAAAGTATGTTTAGAGCGAGAGGTCTTTTTTCTCTTCAAGTCTTTTTTCTTTTTAGAAAGTATCTCTATCAAATATTTGTCTCAATCAAAGCTCATCTCAACAGAGTCAAGGAAAGAAGAAATTGTGGAGATGTTAAAATGCTCAGAATAGACATGAGGTCATGACTCTAACGACTGATGCCAGTCTAAAGTTACCCCTGATATCTTCTATATTATAACGTCTGCCGCAAACCTAAAATGTTTAACATTTCATTATAGGGTTCGTTACATTCTAGTAGCCCTTATCTGTATATCTTATATTGCTATTTTGTCTCTTTATGTTTGGGCACCATATTGACTGTTTCATAATCTACGTGGGGTCTTAGCAAAGCTTTATATAGATGGAGAAACATACGTTTTACAAATGAGCCCTAAACGTGTATTGGCTTTTTAAATTTTTTCTCGTGAATGCATCTTATTGTCGGAAACAGTGCCCAAATCTTTTTCTGGTTTGACTTGAATTGTTCCTCTGATCTTTCATAATAGCATCTGTTCTATTACCTATATGCATACGCTTACTTTTTTTGTTAAAGGTCATTTGTCATTTTAATCATTTTGATACTAGCCCACTCACAATCCTCCATTATTGTGTCCTGCAGATTAGTCTCACTGTGTTTCCCTGAAATATTGCTGTATAGCTTTGTGTCGTCTGCAAAGAGTTTAACTGAGCTTTGTAGTGTATCAGGTCATTCATAAATGGACATGACCAAGAACGCTCTTGAAACAGCATAACAAAATCCTGTTTAAACGTTTCTGTAATATTAACATATTGATAGCCATATAAACAAATGACAAAAACTGACGGACCTAGCAACCGGATATCAAGTTAACTCAAAAGTCGTCTACGTATTTCTGGGAAAATGAATTACCAGCAAAGGGAAGTACAATACAGTAACTTGTAACTCAAGTAGGGTCCTATATATACAGTTGAAATCCTCTGATTTTGTCCTTGTGTATAGCGGTATCCCAGTTCCTATGTGATAAACTGTCGCATGTCGCAAGATGGTGTATGTAATAACAATTTCGAGGACCGACTTCCTATAAGGAAATGAAACCTATATATGTATAAACATTGTAAATAAATACAATATCAGTTAAACCTTGAAAAACTATACAGAGCAAAACTGGAGGAAAAAATATTCTCGTGACTGGCTGACTCAAACAGACATGATATCCTGGCTAGGATTATGTAAGTTGAAGCTATTTTTTATGGTTCACATGATCATTAATTTCATATTCTTCCGTCAAGTTGATCTACAGACTGTATTGAGATCGGGCGCGTCACTTGACAAAACAGTTTAAAATAATACATTTTTATTTTTTACGATAGTAATTATTGGATTCTATTTTTATTATTCTGGAAAGCTATCCAGCATTTTAAACAAAAGAGGAACGTGTAGATCTATGCAAAAATATATATCTGACCATTCTACTGTGTCCAGCAAACAAACGCACGTTTTACAGGGTTTGGATTGGCCGCGAACTGTAATGCATAACTAACAAAAAGTGTCTCTTTAAATGTTTTAAAGTAGTGTCACTATATACAGGTCTGGTGTAGAAAGAAGACAAAATAGCCGTCGGAGTAAAGCCGTCGCTTCTAAACGCACAGCTATATATGTGGATTATACAGAAGACCTCACTAAACGCTCGGGTAAGCCATGCTTGTATTTAGTGTTTGCATGCCCTACATTTTTGTCCAATGAAAGTGTAAAAAAAAAAAAGTTTGAATGACTATTTGCCTTAAACTTCTGACAGGTAATTCCATGTATCACTCTATATTATTAATATCTATTTCCCCCCATCTTTTTCAATGATAACCTTTTTGACACAGAGAGTTACTTAAAGGTCCATTACCAAGCGAAAATGAAGTGACAGTTATTTCAATGGCAAGTACATTACCTCATGCACTAAATAATGAAGATTGGCAGGTTAAAACTTATAGAAAGTGTTTAGAACACGAAGAAAAGTATGTGTATTATATTGAAATCTCAGTGAATCGACAAAATGACCACCCAGGTCTTTTTAACTTTCTTCATAATGCATAGAAAAATAATTGTATATGTACTATTATTTGTTTAGAATCTCTACATACCAAATTTCATTTTTTATTAAAAATAACTTATTTCTGTACTTTTTAAAGTATATTTGAATTTTCACTTTCGTTAGTATTGGACCTTTAACTGTCAAAAGGCTTGTGTAAAGGTTATATTGCATCAAATGAGATAAAAGTGTTAAAAGTGCTACACTATGATGCTGCCAAAAATATTGGGGGATTTTCAGTTTTACATAACAAAACATTTCAACATGTAAAACATTACATCACACAGTGTATACTACTTAAGCAGGCTGTCAACACCAATAAGGGAGACAAGTTATAGCAATAAACAGTTGTAAATAAAGTCTAAAATGTAGGGCAAACACTAAGTCCATAAGAGGCTAAAATAGAGTTTATCCAACATAGAAACCCACTCGGTCGCTAGCGCTCCCTCCTTTGGGTTTCTATATTGTATAAATTTCTCTATTTAGCCTATCACTGTAACTAACCTTTCGATTAGTTTTCAATGTACAAAAGCAACATTACTTTAAATGTCACTTTGGCATCTTTCATCGGGAGAAAATCAGAAATATCAACTTTAATAGTTTAACATTTCTGACTCATTGCACAACCCTTAGTTAGTACAATTTTCTGTCATCATATTTGTTTTCCTTATAAAAGCGTTTAAAAAAGTTGGTCCAAACATTTACTATCATGAAACCTTCAATTTTCTAAAAATGTAGTCTTTAGGTAAGTAATATCAAAGTACTTCAGTGTAAGTGAGATTGCATAATGTTTGGCTGAAAGGGCAATATTTCAAAGCCCCGTGATTACTTTGTACATGTATTTGCTCTGAATAAAACATTTTACTTCGTTGAACTGTGCTACTTACACTTACAGGTGCCTTTCCTTTGTATTTATGTCGTTTTTTCGTGAAGAAGTTTTTTCATAACATGTTGTTTTTTGTGTTTTTTTGCAATGTTATTGAAAAATATTGCGCTATATGTATGACAAGTGCTTTAGACTACGTAAAAACGAAAAATATGGCACAATTAACACTTTCATTCATTCTGAAATGTTAATCTGGAAACGTGCCTCTTTCTCTCTTTTTTGAAAGCATTCTTTATTCTTTAATTCTTTCAGGTATATACGTTGGCACAGAGAAACAAAAAGTGCCAAATATGGATGACTGCGAAGATGAACGTACTCCTTTATTGAAAGAAAAAGAGCGTGTTGAGAGTCAGATTATCGCAGAAATTAATCGCGTGGATGCTCAAGTGGACTCCCTTCTACCACAAGCAGGTAAAACCAATTAGTCTTACCATGCGCCGGGGACATTTTCGCCGCACCTTGTTATACCCGGCCGAACTTTTGGCGTTTCCATCTGTCGCATATACATAGTAGGTGTTATGGTTCGTGTGTAGCTTGGCATTCTGAGGTTTGCTTGAATTAAATTCGTCAATGTGTGGTAAAAATTCTATCTTTGAGTTAAAATTGTACCGTAGATCAAAAGGACACTGCGCCCATTTCGTGAGTTTGTCCGTCTACTCTCACTTAAGCTACGGAGTGGGATGAATTGGCAGTACAAAGACTGCATGTATGGTGTTTCTTTGCTAACGGTGTGCATTGCCTTTTAAAATTTTGTTTCGTCTGCTGCCATATTTACTTGTGCCTGTGTTTTCATATCTCTCTCAACTTCGTCTAAAATACATTGAATTCTACAATCATTTCAGAAAATCTCTCAGCAGCAACTGATCAATACTTCGGCGAGGACCAGAAAGTGCCACCAAGGAAACAGCCTCTGTGGAAACGCATGTGTTGTTGTTGTTGAGTGAGCACAACGTGTCAATAATTCACGTTTCGCCCGTGCATTCCGAAAATGAGTGGAATTTGGCACGTCTAAATGACACAGTTCGAACAAGTGTGAAACAGGACTATAAATTCTGAACTAAGTTTAAAAGTTTGATTTTGTTTCACTAGCCACGTACAGAGCAGCGTCATTGCAAAACTGATGTGCGAGGGAATTGGTTGTAAAAAGACCACAGATATAATTATAACGGTTAAACCGTTTCATCATGTGTGATTCACCGAGACATAGAACTTCCTTGAGACGGCAGCTCAGTTCATCAATGTGAGCACAACTTCTATCATATTCGTCACGTACACTTAATATGTTGTGAAGTTAAATATATCAATGAAGTTGTTATTCGTAATATGAAATATTACATGAAGTACTAAAACGTTTGTATTGTGTGTGAATTAATTACCATGCTGTATAATATGCGAATAAATATGTTTAAACAAAAACAAAAAATAAATTGCTATTCGAGCATTCGTTCAAAACTCCCTACAGCGGTTACTTCCCCTTACAGTAGACGACACAGCTATCCCAGGAATCACCAGCAACGGCAAAAGAACATACAAAGTGGGCTTCTACAAGGCAACGGAACCAATCACGAGGTTGCCATATAGATTATGTCTGTCACGATTTGACAACGACAACTGCAAGCACTCGTCAAGAAGTAAATAAACTGGCATGTTCGTCACATCTCCAGTTGCTGAAAATAGCCTTATCGCCTTATATTATGTATACACGCAGATTTTAAGTCTAGTCCATAAACAACACGACACAACCCCTCCTTCTCCGATATAATTAACAAGAACAACAAAATACATGTACATATAGTTTAATATGTCGTCCATTTAAATCAGAGGCACCTCTGTGATAGAATTACCGATGACGTCAAATTGCGTGTGACACCCGACACTGAGTGTGAAAAGCCGTAGGTAAGTCGGTCATCCGTCATGTGACGTTCCGTCATTTTTTCATCAAAGTCCGTCATGTGAGGTACCGTTGTGTAGGTCTCGTCGAGACAAACACGGAGATATGCGACACTTAGGGGTCACGTGTCGGGTTTGAGTGTGACACCCGACACTGAGTGTGAAAAGCCGTACGCTCAACATGGAGGTAAGTCCGTCATTTTTTCATCAAAGTCCGTCATGTGAGGTACCGTTGTGTAGGTCTCGTCGAGACAAACACGGAGATATGCGACACTTAGGGGTCACGTGTCGGGTTTGAGTGTGACACCCGACACTGAGTGTGAAAAGCCGTACGCTCAACATGGAGGTAAGTCCGTCATTTTTTCATCAAAGTCCGTCATGTGAGGTACCGTTGTGTAGGTCTCGTCGAGACAAACACGGAGATATGCGACACTTAGGGGTCACGTGTCGGGTTTGAGTGTGACACCCGACACTGAGTGTGAAAAGCCGTACGCTCAACATGGAGGTAAGTCCGTCATTTTTTCATCAAAGTCCGTCATGTGAGGTACCGTTGTGTAGGTCTCGTCGAGACAAACACGGAGATATGCGACACTTAGGGGTCACGTGTCGGGTTTGAGTGTGACACCCGACACTGAGTGTGAAAAGCCGTACGCTCAACATGGAGGTAAGTCCGTCATTTTTTCATCAAAGTCCGTCATGTGAGGTACCGTTGTGTAGGTCTCGTCGAGACAAACACGGAGATATGCGACACTTAGGGGTCACGTGTCGGGTTTGAGTGTGACACCCGACACTGAGTGTGAAAAGCCGTACGCTCAACATGGAGGTAAGTCCGTCATTTTTTCATCAAAGTCCGTCATGTGAGGTACCGTTGTGTAGGTCTCGTCGAGACAAACACGGAGATATGCGACACTTAGGGGTCACGTGTCGGGTTTGAGTGTGACACCCGACACTGAGTGTGAAAAGCCGTACGCTCAACATGGAGGTAAGTCCGTCATTTTTTCATCAAAGTCCGTCATGTGAGGTACCGTTGTGTAGGTCTCGTCGAGACAAACACGGAGATATGCGACACTTAGGGGTCACGTGTCGGGTTTGAGTGTGACACCCGACACTGAGTGTGAAAAGCCGTACGCTCAACATGGAGGTAAGTCCGTCATTTTTTCATCAAAGTCCGTCATGTGAGGTACCGTTGTGTAGTAGGTCTCGTCGAGACAAACACGGAGATATGCGACACTTAGGGGTCACGTGTCGGGTTTGAGTGTGACACCCGACACTGAGTGTGAAAAGCCGTACGCTCAACATGGAGGTAAGTCCGTCATTTTTTCATCAAAGTCCGTCATGTGAGGTACCGTTGTGTAGGTCTCGTCGAGACAAACACGGAGATATGCGACACTTAGGGGTCACGTGTCGGGTTTGAGTGTGACACCCGACACTGAGTGTGAAAAGCCGTACGCTCAACATGGAGGTAAGTCCGTCATTTTTTCATCAAAGTCCGTCATGTGAGGTACCGTTGTGTAGGTCTCGTCGAGACAAACACGGAGATATGCGACACTTAGGGGTCACGTGTCGGGTTTGAGTGTGACACCCGACACTGAGTGTGAAAAGCCGTACGCTCAACATGGAGGTAAGTCCGTCATTTTTTCATCAAAGTCCGTCATGTGAGGTACCGTTGTGTAGGTCTCGTCGAGACAAACACGGAGATATGCGACACTTAGGGGTCACGTGTCGGGTTTGAGTGTGACACCCGACACTGAGTGTGAAAAGCCGTACGCTCAACATGGAGGTAAGTCCGTCATTTTTTCATCAAAGTCCGTCATGTGAGGTACCGTTGTGTAGGTCTCGTCGAGACAAACACGGAGATATGCGACACTTAGGGGTCACGTGTCGGGTTTGAGTGTGACACCCGACACTGAGTGTGAAAAGCCGTACGCTCAACATGGAGGTAAGTCCGTCATTTTTTCATCAAAGTCCGTCATGTGAGGTACCGTTGTGTAGGTCTCGTCGAGACAAACACGGAGATATGCGACACTTAGGGGTCACGTGTCGGGTTTGAGTGTGACACCCGACACTGAGTGTGAAAAGCCGTACGCTCAACATGGAGGTAAGTCCGTCATTTTTTCATCAAAGTCCGTCATGTGAGGTACCGTTGTGTAGGTCTCGTCGAGACAAACACGGAGATATGCGACACTTAGGGGTCACGTGTCGGGTTTGAGTGTGACACCCGACACTGAGTGTGAAAAGCCGTACGCTCAACATGGAGGTAAGTCCGTCATTTTTTCATCAAAGTCCGTCATGTGAGGTACCGTTGTGTAGGTCTCGTCGAGACAAACACGGAGATATGCGACACTTAGGGGTCACGTGTCGGGTTTGAGTGTGACACCCGACACTGAGTGTGAAAAGCCGTACGCTCAACATGGAGGTAAGTCCGTCATTTTTTCATCAAAGTCCGTCATGTGAGGTACCGTTGTGTAGGTCTCGTCGAGACAAACACGGAGATATGCGACACTTAGGGGTCACGTGTCGGGTTTGAGTGTGACACCCGACACTGAGTGTGAAAAGCCGTACGCTCAACATGGAGGTAAGTCCGTCATTTTTTCATCAAAGTCCGTCATGTGAGGTACCGTTGTGTAGGTCTCGTCGAGACAAACACGGAGATATGCGACACTTAGGGGTCACGTGTCGGGTTTGAGTGTGACACCCGACACTGAGTGTGAAAAGCCGTACGCTCAACATGGAGGTAAGTCCGTCATTTTTTCATCAAAGTCCGTCATGTGAGGTACCGTTGTGTAGGTCTCGTCGAGACAAACACGGAGATATGCGACACTTAGGGGTCACGTGTCGGGTTTGAGTGTGACACCCGACACTGAGTGTGAAAAGCCGTACGCTCAACATGGAGGTAAGTCCGTCATTTTTTCATCAAAGTCCGTCATGTGAGGTACCGTTGTGTAGGTCTCGTCGAGACAAACACGGAGATATGCGACACTTAGGGGTCACGTGTCGGGTTTGAGTGTGACACCCGACACTGAGTGTGAAAAGCCGTACGCTCAACATGGAGGTAAGTCCGTCATTTTTTCATCAAAGTCCGTCATGTGAGGTACCGTTGTGTAGGTCTCGTCGAGACAAACACGGAGATATGCGACACTTAGGGGTCACGTGTCGGGTTTGAGTGTGACACCCGACACTGAGTGTGAAAAGCCGTACGCTCAACATGGAGGTAAGTCCGTCATTTTTTCATCAAAGTCCGTCATGTGAGGTACCGTTGTGTAGGTCTCGTCGAGACAAACACGGAGATATGCGACACTTAGGGGTCACGTGTCGGGTTTGAGTGTGACACCCGACACTGAGTGTGAAAAGCCGTACGCTCAACATGGAGGTAAGTCCGTCATTTTTTCATCAAAGTCCGTCATGTGAGGTACCGTTGTGTAGGTCTCGTCGAGACAAACACGGAGATATGCGACACTTAGGGGTCACGTGTCGGGTTTGAGTGTGACACCCGACACTGAGTGTGAAAAGCCGTACGCTCAACATGGAGGTAAGTCCGTCATTTTTTCATCAAAGTCCGTCATGTGAGGTACCGTTGTGTAGGTCTCGTCGAGACAAACACGGAGATATGCGACACTTAGGGGTCACGTGTCGGGTTTGAGTGTGACACCCGACACTGAGTGTGAAAAGCCGTACGCTCAACATGGAGGTAAGTCCGTCATTTTTTCATCAAAGTCCGTCATGTGAGGTACCGTTGTGTAGGTCTCGTCGAGACAAACACGGAGATATGCGACACTTAGGGGTCACGTGTCGGGTTTGAGTGTGACACCCGACACTGAGTGTGAAAAGCCGTACGCTCAACATGAAGGTAAGTCCGTCATTTTTTCATCAAAGTCCGTCATGTGAGGTACCGTTGTGTAGGTCTCGTCGAGACAAACACGGAGATATGCGACACTTAGGGGTCACGTGTCGGGTTTGAGTGTGACACCCGACACTGAGTGTGAAAAGCCGTACGCTCAACATGGAGGTAAGTCCGTCATTTTTTCATCAAAGTCCGTCATGTGAGGTACCGTTGTGTAGGTCTCGTCGAGACAAACACGGAGATATGCGACACTTAGGGGTCACGTGTCGGGTTTGAGTGTGACACCCGACACTGAGTGTGAAAAGCCGTACGCTCAACATGGAGGTAAGTCCGTCATTTTTTCATCAAAGTCCGTCATGTGAGGTACCGTTGTGTAGGTCTCGTCGAGACAAACACGGAGATATGCGACACTTAGGGGTCACGTGTCGGGTTTGAGTGTGACACCCGACACTGAGTGTGAAAAGCCGTACGCTCAACATGGAGGTAAGTCCGTCATTTTTTCATCAAAGTCCGTCATGTGAGGTACCGTTGTGTAGGTCTCGTCGAGACAAACACGGAGATATGCGACACTTAGGGGTCACGTGTCGGGTTTGAGTGTGACACCCGACACTGAGTGTGAAAAGCCGTACGCTCAACATGGAGGTAAGTCCGTCATTTTTTCATCAAAGTCCGTCATGTGAGGTACCGTTGTGTAGGTCTCGTCGAGACAAACACGGAGATATGCGACACTTAGGGGTCACGTGTCGGGTTTGAGTGTGACACCCGACACTGAGTGTGAAAAGCCGTACGCTCAACATGGAGGTAAGTCCGTCATTTTTTCATCAAAGTCCGTCATGTGAGGTACCGTTGTGTAGGTCTCGTCGAGACAAACACGGAGATATGCGACACTTAGGGGTCACGTGTCGGGTTTGAGTGTGACACCCGACACTGAGTGTGAAAAGCCGTACGCTCAACATGGAGGTAAGTCCGTCATTTTTTCATCAAAGTCCGTCATGTGAGGTACCGTTGTGTAGGTCTCGTCGAGACAAACACGGAGATATGCGACACTTAGGGGTCACGTGTCGGGTTTGAGTGTGACACCCGACACTGAGTGTGAAAAGCCGTACGCTCAACATGGAGGTAAGTCCGTCATTTTTTCATCAAAGTCCGTCATGTGAGGTACCGTTGTGTAGGTCTCGTCGAGACAAACACGGAGATATGCGACACTTAGGGGTCACGTGTCGGGTTTGAGTGTGACACCCGACACTGAGTGTGAAAAGCCGTACGCTCAACATGGAGGTAAGTCCGTCATTTTTTCATCAAAGTCCGTCATGTGAGGTACCGTTGTGTAGGTCTCGTCGAGACAAACACGGAGATATGCGACACTTAGGGGTCACGTGTCGGGTTTGAGTGTGACACCCGACACTGAGTGTGAAAAGCCGTACGCTCAACATGGAGGTAAGTCCGTCATTTTTTCATCAAAGTCCGTCATGTGAGGTACCGTTGTGTAGGTCTCGTCGAGACAAACACGGAGATATGCGACACTTAGGGGTCACGTGTCGGGTTTGAGTGTGACACCCGACACTGAGTGTGAAAAGCCGTACGCTCAACATGGAGGTAAGTCCGTCATTTTTTCATCAAAGTCCGTCATGTGAGGTACCGTTGTGTAGGTCTCGTCGAGACAAACACGGAGATATGCGACACTTAGGGGTCACGTGTCGGGTTTGAGTGTGACACCCGACACTGAGTGTGAAAAGCCGTACGCTCAACATGGAGGTAAGTCCGTCATTTTTTCATCAAAGTCCGTCATGTGAGGTACCGTTGTGTAGGTCTCGTCGAGACAAACACGGAGATATGCGACACTTAGGGGTCACGTGTCGGGTTTGAGTGTGACACCCGACACTGAGTGTGAAAAGCCGTACGCTCAACATGGAGGTAAGTCCGTCATTTTTTCATCAAAGTCCGTCATGTGAGGTACCGTTGTGTAGGTCTCGTCGAGACAAACACGGAGATATGCGACACTTAGGGGTCACGTGTCGGGTTTGAGTGTGACACCCGACACTGAGTGTGAAAAGCCGTACGCTCAACATGGAGGTAAGTCCGTCATTTTTTCATCAAAGTCCGTCATGTGAGGTACCGTTGTGTAGGTCTCGTCGAGACAAACACGGAGATATGCGACACTTAGGGGTCACGTGTCGGGTTTGAGTGTGACACCCGACACTGAGTGTGAAAAGCCGTACGCTCAACATGGAGGTAAGTCCGTCATTTTTTCATCAAAGTCCGTCATGTGAGGTACCGTTGTGTAGGTCTCGTCGAGACAAACACGGAGATATGCGACACTTAGGGGTCACGTGTCGGGTTTGAGTGTGACACCCGACACTGAGTGTGAAAAGCCGTACGCTCAACATGGAGGTAAGTCCGTCATTTTTTCATCAAAGTCCGTCATGTGAGGTACCGTTGTGTAGGTCTCGTCGAGACAAACACGGAGATATGCGACACTTAGGGGTCACGTGTCGGGTTTGAGTGTGACACCCGACACTGAGTGTGAAAAGCCGTACGCTCAACATGGAGGTAAGTCCGTCATTTTTTCATCAAAGTCCGTCATGTGAGGTACCGTTGTGTAGGTCTCGTCGAGACAAACACGGAGATATGCGACACTTAGGGGTCACGTGTCGGGTTTGAGTGTGACACCCGACACTGAGTGTGAAAAGCCGTACGCTCAACATGGAGGTAAGTCCGTCATTTTTTCATCAAAGTCCGTCATGTGAGGTACCGTTGTGTAGGTCTCGTCGAGACAAACACGGAGATATGCGACACTTAGGGGTCACGTGTCGGGTTTGAGTGTGACACCCGACACTGAGTGTGAAAAGCCGTACGCTCAACATGGAGGTAAGTCCGTCATTTTTTCATCAAAGTCCGTCATGTCAGGTACCGTTGTGTAGGTCTCGTCGAGACAAACACGGAGATATGCGACACTTAGGGGTCACGTGTCGGGTTTGAGTGTGACACCCGACACTGAGTGTGAAAAGCCGTACGCTCAACATGGAGGTAAGTCCGTCATTTTTTCATCAAAGTCCGTCATGTGAGGTACCGTTGTGTAGGTCTCGTCGAGACAAACACGGAGATATGCGACACTTAGGGGTCACGTGTCGGGTTTGAGTGTGACACCCGACACTGAGTGTGAAAAGCCGTACGCTCAACATGGAGGTAAGTCCGTCATTTTTTCATCAAAGTCCGTCATGTGAGGTACCGTTGTGTAGGTCTCGTCGAGACAAACACGGAGATATGCGACACTTAGGGGTCACGTGTCGGGTTTGAGTGTGACACCCGACACTGAGTGTGAAAAGCCGTACGCTCAACATGGAGGTAAGTCCGTCATTTTTTCATCAAAGTCCGTCATGTGAGGTACCGTTGTGTAGGTCTCGTCGAGACAAACACGGAGATATGCGACACTTAGGGGTCACGTGTCGGGTTTGAGTGTGACACCCGACACTGAGTGTGAAAAGCCGTACGCTCAACATGGAGGTAAGTCCGTCATTTTTTCATCAAAGTCCGTCATGTGAGGTACCGTTGTGTAGGTCTCGTCGAGACAAACACGGAGATATGCGACACTTAGGGGTCACGTGTCGGGTTTGAGTGTGACACCCGACACTGAGTGTGAAAAGCCGTACGCTCAACATGGAGGTAAGTCCGTCATTTTTTCATCAAAGTCCGTCATGTGAGGTACCGTTGTGTAGGTCTCGTCGAGACAAACACGGAGATATGCGACACTTAGGGGTCACGTGTCGGGTTTGAGTGTGACACCCGACACTGAGTGTGAAAAGCCGTACGCTCAACATGGAGGTAAGTCCGTCATTTTTTCATCAAAGTCCGTCATGTGAGGTACCGTTGTGTAGGTCTCGTCGAGACAAACACGGAGATATGCGACACTTAGGGGTCACGTGTCGGGTTTGAGTGTGACACCCGACACTGAGTGTGAAAAGCCGTACGCTCAACATGGAGGTAAGTCCGTCATTTTTTCATCAAAGTCCGTCATGTGAGGTACCGTTGTGTAGGTCTCGTCGAGACAAACACGGAGATATGCGACACTTAGGGGTCACGTGTCGGGTTTGAGTGTGACACCCGACACTGAGTGTGAAAAGCCGTACGCTCAACATGGAGGTAAGTCCGTCATTTTTTCATCAAAGTCCGTCATGTGAGGTACCGTTGTGTAGGTCTCGTCGAGACAAACACGGAGATATGCGACACTTAGGGGTCACGTGTCGGGTTTGAGTGTGACACCCGACACTGAGTGTGAAAAGCCGTACGCTCAACATGGAGGTAAGTCCGTCATTTTTTCATCAAAGTCCGTCATGTGAGGTACCGTTGTGTAGGTCTCGTCGAGACAAACACGGAGATATGCGACACTTAGGGGTCACGTGTCGGGTTTGAGTGTGACACCCGACACTGAGTGTGAAAAGCCGTACGCTCAACATGGAGGTAAGTCCGTCATTTTTTCATCAAAGTCCGTCATGTGAGGTACCGTTGTGTAGGTCTCGTCGAGACAAACACGGAGATATGCGACACTTAGGGGTCACGTGTCGGGTTTGAGTGTGACACCCGACACTGAGTGTGAAAAGCCGTACGCTCAACATGGAGGTAAGTCCGTCATTTTTTCATCAAAGTCCGTCATGTGAGGTACCGTTGTGTAGGTCTCGTCGAGACAAACACGGAGATATGCGACACTTAGGGGTCACGTGTCGGGTTTGAGTGTGACACCCGACACTGAGTGTGAAAAGCCGTACGCTCAACATGGAGGTAAGTCCGTCATTTTTTCATCAAAGTCCGTCATGTGAGGTACCGTTGTGTAGGTCTCGTCGAGACAAACACGGAGATATGCGACACTTAGGGGTCACGTGTCGGGTTTGAGTGTGACACCCGACACTGAGTGTGAAAAGCCGTACGCTCAACATGGAGGTAAGTCCGTCATTTTTTCATCAAAGTCCGTCATGTGAGGTACCGTTGTGTAGGTCTCGTCGAGACAAACACGGAGATATGCGACACTTAGGGGTCACGTGTCGGGTTTGAGTGTGACACCCGACACTGAGTGTGAAAAGCCGTACGCTCAACATGGAGGTAAGTCCGTCATTTTTTCATCAAAGTCCGTCATGTGAGGTACCGTTGTGTAGGTCTCGTCGAGACAAACACGGAGATATGCGACACTTAGGGGTCACGTGTCGGGTTTGAGTGTGACACCCGACACTGAGTGTGAAAAGCCGTACGCTCAACATGGAGGTAAGTCCGTCATTTTTTCATCAAAGTCCGTCATGTGAGGTACCGTTGTGTAGGTCTCGTCGAGACAAACACGGAGATATGCGACACTTAGGGGTCACGTGTCGGGTTTGAGTGTGACACCCGACACTGAGTGTGAAAAGCCGTACGCTCAACATGGAGGTAAGTCCGTCATTTTTTCATCAAAGTCCGTCATGTGAGGTACCGTTGTGTAGGTCTCGTCGAGACAAACACGGAGATATGCGACACTTAGGGGTCACGTGTCGGGTTTGAGTGTGACACCCGACACTGAGTGTGAAAAGCCGTACGCTCAACATGGAGGTAAGTCCGTCATTTTTTCATCAAAGTCCGTCATGTGAGGTACCGTTGTGTAGGTCTCGTCGAGACAAACACGGAGATATGCGACACTTAGGGGTCACGTGTCGGGTTTGAGTGTGACACCCGACACTGAGTGTGAAAAGCCGTACGCTCAACATGGAGGTAAGTCCGTCATTTTTTCATCAAAGTCCGTCATGTGAGGTACCGTTGTGTAGGTCTCGTCGAGACAAACACGGAGATATGCGACACTTAGGGGTCACGTGTCGGGTTTGAGTGTGACACCCGACACTGAGTGTGAAAAGCCGTACGCTCAACATGGAGGTAAGTCCGTCATTTTTTCATCAAAGTCCGTCATGTGAGGTACCGTTGTGTAGGTCTCGTCGAGACAAACACGGAGATATGCGACACTTAGGGGTCACGTGTCGGGTTTGAGTGTGACACCCGACACTGAGTGTGAAAAGCCGTACGCTCAACATGGAGGTAAGTCCGTCATTTTTTCATCAAAGTCCGTCATGTGAGGTACCGTTGTGTAGGTCTCGTCGAGACAAACACGGAGATATGCGACACTTAGGGGTCACGTGTCGGGTTTGAGTGTGACACCCGACACTGAGTGTGAAAAGCCGTACGCTCAACATGGAGGTAAGTCCGTCATTTTTTCATCAAAGTCCGTCATGTGAGGTACCGTTGTGTAGGTCTCGTCGAGACAAACACGGAGATATGCGACACTTAGGGGTCACGTGTCGGGTTTGAGTGTGACACCCGACACTGAGTGTGAAAAGCCGTACGCTCAACATGGAGGTAAGTCCGTCATTTTTTCATCAAAGTCCGTCATGTGAGGTACCGTTGTGTAGGTCTCGTCGAGACAAACACGGAGATATGCGACACTTAGGGGTCACGTGTCGGGTTTGAGTGTGACACCCGACACTGAGTGTGAAAAGCCGTACGCTCAACATGGAGGTAAGTCCGTCATTTTTTCATCAAAGTCCGTCATGTGAGGTACCGTTGTGTAGGTCTCGTCGAGACAAACACGGAGATATGCGACACTTAGGGGTCACGTGTCGGGTTTGAGTGTGACACCCGACACTGAGTGTGAAAAGCCGTACGCTCAACATGGAGGTAAGTCCGTCATTTTTTCATCAAAGTCCGTCATGTGAGGTACCGTTGTGTAGGTCTCGTCGAGACAAACACGGAGATATGCGACACTTAGGGGTCACGTGTCGGGTTTGAGTGTGACACCCGACACTGAGTGTGAAAAGCCGTACGCTCAACATGGAGGTAAGTCCGTCATTTTTTCATCAAAGTCCGTCATGTGAGGTACCGTTGTGTAGGTCTCGTCGAGACAAACACGGAGATATGCGACACTTAGGGGTCACGTGTCGGGTTTGAGTGTGACACCCGACACTGAGTGTGAAAAGCCGTACGCTCAACATGAAGGTAAGTCCGTCATTTTTTCATCAAAGTCCGTCATGTGAGGTACCGTTGTGTAGGTCTCGTCGAGACAAACACGGAGATATGCGACACTTAGGGGTCACGTGTCGGGTTTGAGTGTGACACCCGACACTGAGTGTGAAAAGCCGTACGCTCAACATGGAGGTAAGTCCGTCATTTTTTCATCAAAGTCCGTCATGTGAGGTACCGTTGTGTAGGTCTCGTCGAGACAAACACGGAGATATGCGACACTTAGGGGTCACGTGTCGGGTTTGAGTGTGACACCCGACACTGAGTGTGAAAAGCCGTACGCTCAACATGGAGGTAAGTCCGTCATTTTTTCATCAAAGTCCGTCATGTCAGGTACCGTTGTGTAGGTCTCGTCGAGACAAACACGGAGATATGCGACACTTAGGGGTCACGTGTCGGGTTTGAGTGTGACACCCGACACTGAGTGTGAAAAGCCGTACGCTCAACATGGAGGTAAGTCCGTCATTTTTTCATCAAAGTCCGTCATGTGAGGTACCGTTGTGTAGGTCTCGTCGAGACAAACACGGAGATATGCGACACTTAGGGGTCACGTGTCGGGTTTGAGTGTGACACCCGACACTGAGTGTGAAAAGCCGTACGCTCAACATGGAGGTAAGTCCGTCATTTTTTCATCAAAGTCCGTCATGTGAGGTACCGTTGTGTAGGTCTCGTCGAGACAAACACGGAGATATGCGACACTTAGGGGTCACGTGTCGGGTTTGAGTGTGACACCCGACACTGAGTGTGAAAAGCCGTACGCTCAACATGGAGGTAAGTCCGTCATTTTTTCATCAAAGTCCGTCATGTGAGGTACCGTTGTGTAGGTCTCGTCGAGACAAACACGGAGATATGCGACACTTAGGGGTCACGTGTCGGGTTTGAGTGTGACACCCGACACTGAGTGTGAAAAGCCGTACGCTCAACATGGAGGTAAGTCCGTCATTTTTTCATCAAAGTCCGTCATGTGAGGTACCGTTGTGTAGGTCTCGTCGAGACAAACACGGAGATATGCGACACTTAGGGGTCACGTGTCGGGTTTGAGTGTGACACCCGACACTGAGTGTGAAAAGCCGTACGCTCAACATGGAGGTAAGTCCGTCATTTTTTCATCAAAGTCCGTCATGTGAGGTACCGTTGTGTAGGTCTCGTCGAGACAAACACGGAGATATGCGACACTTAGGGGTCACGTGTCGGGTTTGAGTGTGACACCCGACACTGAGTGTGAAAAGCCGTACGCTCAACATGGAGGTAAGTCCGTCATTTTTTCATCAAAGTCCGTCATGTGAGGTACCGTTGTGTAGGTCTCGTCGAGACAAACACGGAGATATGCGACACTTAGGGGTCACGTGTCGGGTTTGAGTGTGACACCCGACACTGAGTGTGAAAAGCCGTACGCTCAACATGGAGGTAAGTCCGTCATTTTTTCATCAAAGTCCGTCATGTGAGGTACCGTTGTGTAGGTCTCGTCGAGACAAACACGGAGATATGCGACACTTAGGGGTCACGTGTCGGGTTTGAGTGTGACACCCGACACTGAGTGTGAAAAGCCGTACGCTCAACATGGAGGTAAGTCCGTCATTTTTTCATCAAAGTCCGTCATGTGAGGTACCGTTGTGTAGGTCTCGTCGAGACAAACACGGAGATATGCGACACTTAGGGGTCACGTGTCGGGTTTGAGTGTGACACCCGACACTGAGTGTGAAAAGCCGTACGCTCAACATGGAGGTAAGTCCGTCATTTTTTCATCAAAGTCCGTCATGTGAGGTACCGTTGTGTAGGTCTCGTCGAGACAAACACGGAGATATGCGACACTTAGGGGTCACGTGTCGGGTTTGAGTGTGACACCCGACACTGAGTGTGAAAAGCCGTACGCTCAACATGGAGGTAAGTCCGTCATTTTTTCATCAAAGTCCGTCATGTGAGGTACCGTTGTGTAGGTCTCGTCGAGACAAACACGGAGATATGCGACACTTAGGGGTCACGTGTCGGGTTTGAGTGTGACACCCGACACTGAGTGTGAAAAGCCGTACGCTCAACATGGAGGTAAGTCCGTCATTTTTTCATCAAAGTCCGTCATGTGAGGTACCGTTGTGTAGGTCTCGTCGAGACAAACACGGAGATATGCGACACTTAGGGGTCACGTGTCGGGTTTGAGTGTGACACCCGACACTGAGTGTGAAAAGCCGTACGCTCAACATGAAGGTAAGTCCGTCATTTTTTCATCAAAGTCCGTCATGTGAGGTACCGTTGTGTAGGTCTCGTCGAGACAAACACGGAGATATGCGACACTTAGGGGTCACGTGTCGGGTTTGAGTGTGACACCCGACACTGAGTGTGAAAAGCCGTACGCTCAACATGGAGGTAAGTCCGTCATTTTTTCATCAAAGTCCGTCATGTGAGGTACCGTTGTGTAGGTCTCGTCGAGACAAACACGGAGATATGCGACACTTAGGGGTCACGTGTCGGGTTTGAGTGTGACACCCGACACTGAGTGTGAAAAGCCGTACGCTCAACATGGAGGTAAGTCCGTCATTTTTTCATCAAAGTCCGTCATGTGAGGTACCGTTGTGTAGGTCTCGTCGAGACAAACACGGAGATATGCGACACTTAGGGGTCACGTGTCGGGTTTGAGTGTGACACCCGACACTGAGTGTGAAAAGCCGTACGCTCAACATGGAGGTAAGTCCGTCATTTTTTCATCAAAGTCCGTCATGTGAGGTACCGTTGTGTAGGTCTCGTCGAGACAAACACGGAGATATGCGACACTTAGGGGTCACGTGTCGGGTTTGAGTGTGACACCCGACACTGAGTGTGAAAAGCCGTACGCTCAACATGGAGGTAAGTCCGTCATTTTTTCATCAAAGTCCGTCATGTGAGGTACCGTTGTGTAGGTCTCGTCGAGACAAACACGGAGATATGCGACACTTAGGGGTCACGTGTCGGGTTTGAGTGTGACACCCGACACTGAGTGTGAAAAGCCGTACGCTCAACATGGAGGTAAGTCCGTCATTTTTTCATCAAAGTCCGTCATGTGAGGTACCGTTGTGTAGGTCTCGTCGAGACAAACACGGAGATATGCGACACTTAGGGGTCACGTGTCGGGTTTGAGTGTGACACCCGACACTGAGTGTGAAAAGCCGTACGCTCAACATGGAGGTAAGTCCGTCATTTTTTCATCAAAGTCCGTCATGTGAGGTACCGTTGTGTAGGTCTCGTCGAGACAAACACGGAGATATGCGACACTTAGGGGTCACGTGTCGGGTTTGAGTGTGACACCCGACACTGAGTGTGAAAAGCCGTACGCTCAACATGGAGGTAAGTCCGTCATTTTTTCATCAAAGTCCGTCATGTGAGGTACCGTTGTGTAGGTCTCGTCGAGACAAACACGGAGATATGCGACACTTAGGGGTCACGTGTCGGGTTTGAGTGTGACACCCGACACTGAGTGTGAAAAGCCGTACGCTCAACATGGAGGTAAGTCCGTCATTTTTTCATCAAAGTCCGTCATGTGAGGTACCGTTGTGTAGGTCTCGTCGAGACAAACACGGAGATATGCGACACTTAGGGGTCACGTGTCGGGTTTGAGTGTGACACCCGACACTGAGTGTGAAAAGCCGTACGCTCAACATGGAGGTAAGTCCGTCATTTTTTCATCAAAGTCCGTCATGTGAGGTACCGTTGTGTAGGTCTCGTCGAGACAAACACGGAGATATGCGACACTTAGGGGTCACGTGTCGGGTTTGAGTGTGACACCCGACACTGAGTGTGAAAAGCCGTACGCTCAACATGGAGGTAAGTCCGTCATTTTTTCATCAAAGTCCGTCATGTGAGGTACCGTTGTGTAGGTCTCGTCGAGACAAACACGGAGATATGCGACACTTAGGGGTCACGTGTCGGGTTTGAGTGTGACACCCGACACTGAGTGTGAAAAGCCGTACGCTCAACATGGAGGTAAGTCCGTCATTTTTTCATCAAAGTCCGTCATGTGAGGTACCGTTGTGTAGGTCTCGTCGAGACAAACACGGAGATATGCGACACTTAGGGGTCACGTGTCGGGTTTGAGTGTGACACCCGACACTGAGTGTGAAAAGCCGTACGCTCAACATGGAGGTAAGTCCGTCATTTTTTCATCAAAGTCCGTCATGTGAGGTACCGTTGTGTAGGTCTCGTCGAGACAAACACGGAGATATGCGACACTTAGGGGTCACGTGTCGGGTTTGAGTGTGACACCCGACACTGAGTGTGAAAAGCCGTACGCTCAACATGGAGGTAAGTCCGTCATTTTTTCATCAAAGTCCGTCATGTGAGGTACCGTTGTGTAGGTCTCGTCGAGACAAACACGGAGATATGCGACACTTAGGGGTCACGTGTCGGGTTTGAGTGTGACACCCGACACTGAGTGTGAAAAGCCGTACGCTCAACATGGAGGTAAGTCCGTCATTTTTTCATCAAAGTCCGTCATGTGAGGTACCGTTGTGTAGGTCTCGTCGAGACAAACACGGAGATATGCGACACTTAGGGGTCACGTGTCGGGTTTGAGTGTGACACCCGACACTGAGTGTGAAAAGCCGTACGCTCAACATGGAGGTAAGTCCGTCATTTTTTCATCAAAGTCCGTCATGTGAGGTACCGTTGTGTAGGTCTCGTCGAGACAAACACGGAGATATGCGACACTTAGGGGTCACGTGTCGGGTTTGAGTGTGACACCCGACACTGAGTGTGAAAAGCCGTACGCTCAACATGAAGAGGTAAGTCCGTCATTTTTTCATCAAAGTCCGTCATGTGAGGTACCGTTGTGTAGGTCTCGTCGAGACAAACACGGAGATATGCGACACTTAGGGGTCACGTGTCGGGTTTGAGTGTGACACCCGACACTGAGTGTGAAAAGCCGTACGCTCAACATGGAGGTAAGTCCGTCATTTTTTCATCAAAGTCCGTCATGTGAGGTACCGTTGTGTAGGTCTCGTCGAGACAAACACGGAGATATGCGACACTTAGGGGTCACGTGTCGGGTTTGAGTGTGACACCCGACACTGAGTGTGAAAAGCCGTACGCTCAACATGGAGGTAAGTCCGTCATTTTTTCATCAAAGTCCGTCATGTGAGGTACCGTTGTGTAGGTCTCGTCGAGACAAACACGGAGATATGCGACACTTAGGGGTCACGTGTCGGGTTTGAGTGTGACACCCGACACTGAGTGTGAAAAGCCGTACGCTCAACATGGAGGTAAGTCCGTCATTTTTTCATCAAAGTCCGTCATGTGAGGTACCGTTGTGTAGGTCTCGTCGAGACAAACACGGAGATATGCGACACTTAGGGGTCACGTGTCGGGTTTGAGTGTGACACCCGACACTGAGTGTGAAAAGCCGTACGCTCAACATGGAGGTAAGTCCGTCATTTTTTCATCAAAGTCCGTCATGTGAGGTACCGTTGTGTAGGTCTCGTCGAGACAAACACGGAGATATGCGACACTTAGGGGTCACGTGTCGGGTTTGAGTGTGACACCCGACACTGAGTGTGAAAAGCCGTACGCTCAACATGGAGGTAAGTCCGTCATTTTTTCATCAAAGTCCGTCATGTGAGGTACCGTTGTGTAGGTCTCGTCGAGACAAACACGGAGATATGCGACACTTAGGGGTCACGTGTCGGGTTTGAGTGTGACACCCGACACTGAGTGTGAAAAGCCGTACGCTCAACATGGAGGTAAGTCCGTCATTTTTTCATCAAAGTCCGTCATGTGAGGTACCGTTGTGTAGGTCTCGTCGAGACAAACACGGAGATATGCGACACTTAGGGGTCACGTGTCGGGTTTGAGTGTGACACCCGACACTGAGTGTGAAAAGCCGTACGCTCAACATGGAGGTAAGTCCGTCATTTTTTCATCAAAGTCCGTCATGTGAGGTACCGTTGTGTAGGTCTCGTCGAGACAAACACGGAGATATGCGACACTTAGGGGTCACGTGTCGGGTTTGAGTGTGACACCCGACACTGAGTGTGAAAAGCCGTACGCTCAACATGGAGGTAAGTCCGTCATTTTTTCATCAAAGTCCGTCATGTGAGGTACCGTTGTGTAGGTCTCGTCGAGACAAACACGGAGATATGCGACACTTAGGGGTCACGTGTCGGGTTTGAGTGTGACACCCGACACTGAGTGTGAAAAGCCGTACGCTCAACATGGAGGTAAGTCCGTCATTTTTTCATCAAAGTCCGTCATGTGAGGTACCGTTGTGTAGGTCTCGTCGAGACAAACACGGAGATATGCGACACTTAGGGGTCACGTGTCGGGTTTGAGTGTGACACCCGACACTGAGTGTGAAAAGCCGTACGCTCAACATGGAGGTAAGTCCGTCATTTTTCATCAAAGTCCGTCATGTAGGTACCGTTGTGTAGGTCTCGTCGAGACAAACACGGGATATGCGAAATTACGTTGTCGGGGTGGGGGGGGGGCGGGGCCGGGGGGGGGGGGGAGGTGTGTGGTATTTTTCATTTCATATTTATTTAGTTTGCCTGAAATTTTCATTTAATTTTCTTGTTTAGTTTCAAGTTTATAGTGAAAAGGCTACTGGTAGTTAGAAAAGTTGTCAAGTGTATGCAAAGGGGAAGTAACCCGCGGCCGGTAGAACTATTTACAACATTCAAACCATATCGAGTATAGAAACTGTTTTCTATTCGAATTCAAGTATCTGCAACAGAAATGACTCATTTCCTTTTAGTAAAACGAAAAATTTAAACCATATATCAAACCATGTAAATAAGGGTGTTAAATATTTTATTTCCTTATACCTACCCTGTACAGATTCGAAACTAAAAGTACACGGACCTAGAAACTTGCATTTCGCACATAGATTCTCCAGTATGTTACAAATTACATAGATCTATTTAAATAATTTTCAAATTCATTTTATTCAAAGAAAACAATATTTCCGATGCTCAAAATGTGCACTTTTTCTGCATGTTTCTTTTTGCGCAGTAATCATATTTGGAATCTATAAATTGTGATCATTAATGTTATCACACTGTTTTTATTGCGCAATAAATTGGTTTAATCTGGATGTTGATTGTTAGGGGGTAATAAACCCCTCTTGTTAATAATTTATTACCACGTCTGCTTCTGTTTTAAATTATGAACAATGACATAACAACAGTCTTGTGTTAAATAAACAAAAATTGGAATCTTGGAATTTCATTTCATCTTTTTATATACTTACTAACGTGCGATAATTAAGGTGTTAAACTTTCTTATACTGTTTTATTACTATCTAAGTAACTTAATGAAAACATAATGTTAAAGTTCATTGCTAAGTGTCTAACTGTCCAATTGTTGTCTAGATCCAAGGAAAAGATCACTTAAATGATACAATACAATAGCACTTTGTATTTTACAAATCCTGTAATGTACAACCTTTGGTACACGAGACTATTGTAAGTCGTTCCAAAGGTTGATGTTTCTCTGTATGCTAACTGATATGGAAAATACACGTTTATCTCCCCAGATAAATCGTGAAAATATCTTGACATGTGATAGAACTTCCCGGAAAGGAAACCTAGTTTTGCATATTATCAGCATTTCCATCTTTTTGAAGAGACACTGTTACCGAATTGTCACAGGAAAAACATACGATTCTTTTTAAGAAAGTTAGTCCCTTTAGTAAATGTAAGTGATCGATACAGGCACAGTCATAACATCGATCGGCACAGTCATAACATCGATCGGCACATTCATAACATCGATCGCAAAGTCCATACAGTTGTGTTTTCTTTCAAACGGAACAGCTCTTTTACAAATATAAGTACCATCCATTGCTAATATTGTGGAGCTACATGTTACATTATGAAGCAAGATAAGCCACATTAGCAACATCCGTTGCATGTATTTTCTTGCCTTTTAGATGTATAAGAGCAAGGTCTTTCAAATAGTACTATTTGAAAGACCTTGATAAGAGCAATGAATACGCAATCCTGGTAGTTTCATAAATATATGAGTTAGTTTTTTGTCCTTTCTTTTTCTTAATATGAACTCAAGAAATAAGTGGCACGTGCATGCATCGGCTGCTGCAAGAAGTAGAAAACCCAAGAGTATCTGGATCCAATGGGATGTACAGAGGTAATTTTTCAAAGGCAATTACGAAGCACGGAATTATTTTTCAGTGATTATGCTTAATGATAATTATTATCTTTGTTATTTTTCAGTACTCACTGAGTTCTATTAGATGAACAAAGTTTAGTACAAGCACTGGACAATAATCCCTGAGTACTATTCACTTCATCGTCGAATACCCACGTCCCTCTCTTTACGCTATGCTTCACCGGTACAGTAGTTGCAACGGAATATTTAACGGGGGTTCCGACGATGTATTCACTTGTGCTCCTCGAATAGAACTCAGTGAGTACTGTTCCACTGGCATAAATCACTGAGTCACTGAGGACTGTTCCATTGACATAAATCACTGAGGACTGTTCCATTGAACTCATTGGCCGTTTTCGTCCTACGCGTTTTGCTTTTCGCTATCGTTTCGTCCAACGTTTGTTCGAGGCTTTGTTTTTTTTCATCCTGATTGTTTTTTCCGGACAAACTAATTATACAAACTAGTCACGTGATCTGAAGTCAGCTTTAGAATCATTAACGATGAATCTTATAGCGAACTCTATTGAATGGTGTAGGATTGATAGATATGAATGACATTTGATGTTAGGAGGCTTATTCCACAAACTGTTTAGTCCAAATAATAGATACCAGAAGTTATGAATTTAACATGAAATCAAAGTCTATAGAGATGTTCCGAATGACGTACTGGCTCCGGCTATGTCGCGTGAGGTTTTACAATGTGTGGAATCATGTTATCGTACGTGTCTAGCTTGTTATGTGTTTCAGAATGTTTTAACTGCAGCAACTTATCGGTGGACAGATAGGAAAGAGAAAACTATGTTCTTGGTAACGAACGCCTTTGTTGCTATGGCTTTTTTTGCAGTCCATGGCAAATAAGTTTTGTTTTGAGAGCACAAACGACTTTGTTTCGTCATACATACGTGGTAAATTTTTGTGTCATCTTTAATGATAAAGCTTTATTGACTACAGTCCATATGTTTCGATTGGTTTATAAATCATATACATGTAAAAGTAACTGAATAACATTTATGAGAACACTTCAGATACATTTTTTTTTCGATTATCTTAAACAGGAAGTGCAACACATATCTCTGTAAAAGATGCTATAAGGTGATCATTTGCGGACATATAAAATATTACATTTTGTATTTTATCAAGTAATACAAAAGGCGCGTCAAAATGTGTTAAACAACTGTAAGTAACCGTTTAGCTGTACTTTAATTTATGTCGGAAACCGAAAATGTCGATTCAACCTTAACATATATAATTGATTGTTAATGTACATGTATATGGACGTTACATAAAAAATATTATTACTTTTATCATCTACGAGATTAAGTTTGAGATATATATTTGGCGCACTGGTTAACACGAAAGTTTGGGAACGAACAATTGGTAATTATGTGATATTTCGACAACAAACATGCTGATTTAATAAAGGAAATGTCAGCACCTCTAAGTAAATGTACCTATATAGATACTAGTATATGAAATTAAGGAGCTTTTAAAGCACACGAATTTTAAGTGTATGTGTGTGTGTGCGGATGTGGTGGGGGTGGGCGTGGGGGTGGGGGTGGATAATGCACAAACATATGATTAGTTTCTGTTGTCGATCTTTGTACTAGTCACGGATGTATACACTACTGTAGACTAGTAGAAGTGTATAATGCCTGTATACAAAGTTATCAGACAAGTCCGTTCTGTCTATTTTATTTATCAAAGACAGGTGAATCTGTAACAAACTATATAATAGGAAACGCGGTGTAAGAAGATTATCAATTATACTCTTTTCGCTGACAGCGCCACATCGTAAAGAGATCTAACGAACTCTAAGCATACAATATGGTAGATATGTTAATATTACAGAAATGAAATGACTGAAGGTATAGGAGAACGCGCACCATTGCTTTCTGGTGACCAGACAACAAAATGGGTGATCACCGAAACAGAAAATATGAAAACTTCGACAGAACGCCTTATAGCCGAAGCAGGTAAGATATACCGTTAGATTCTCTCCCTGTCTGTATTACTCTCAACTAACTATATGGAAGGCCGGCACGCGATGCTTACTGCGAAATTCCTGCAACTTGTTTCGTTTGATTTAAGAGCTTTCTTTTCACTTTTGATTTAATAGTTACCGAACTATACTTCAGATTGCGTGTATCTTTATCACGTGTCATATGTTTCATGATGTAATATTTGAAAAAGTAAGTAGAGCTACACATAAAAAATATACTAAATAAATAAATTATAACACTGGGTTAAGTAGATCTACTTAAAAAGATATAGATATAACACTACCTCTATTTCGTCTCATGTATGGAAAAGAAGAATTTGAGTGTTATATACCCAATACGGTATATCACTCTGATGGCCGGAACTATGTTCAGCTTTTGAAAATAACCCCCTCGTATTTTAACATAATCGCGTTTAAATTGTCGATCTTAGTGTTCTTACTGCAATAAATGTTCACCAAAACTTTCTTTCCTTTGTTTTATGTCAGAAGCATAGTTTTGGAGTATCTTATATTATACGTGATGCTGTCAATTACGCGGCTTATGTATATGACGTCATCAACGTTTTAAACGCTCAGACGGTTTACAGATAAATGCAGATGATTTCACAGAAAAAAATTGAGCTGGTATTGATAAACTCTGCCGTTTTAAATATCGCAGTACCCTCATGAAAACCACGAAATAAAATTTAATAAAAGAAGTCACGTAGTGCAAGTAATGCCATAATTATAGAAATTGGGAGTAAAAGTTCTGGGATCAGCAAACAAGTTCTTGCGTTGTCTGGCGGCCTGGAAAGACACCCAGCTTTGCGTAATAAAATAAATCAACATTTATTTCCAAGTAAACGTGTTAGAATGAAAATAGATTTTACTTTTACATGACATACCGGTTATTCTAACACTATTGAAAATTTCTCCTATATCCACAGAGAAGGAATTGAGCGTGATATACCTTACAAACTCTAGACGTCCGGAACTATTTTTGGCTCCTGAAATTCCCTCCCGAGTACTAGTAATTTTCACACAACATGCGTTGATACGCTTGGATTGGCATTGTTAACGAAGTAAACTGCTACACTTCCGATATTGCCTGTAATAACAGCAACAATAGTATTTCAATGGAGGAGTAAAAATGAACAGTCAAAATTCCACAGAATGCACGAAATGCTACGAGTACACAGCAGCGAGTTCGTAGTAATGCTGTAAATAGTACCCAGTCGAATTTCTTTTTTGTTTAAATTAACTTGTTAGAATGGAAATATTTTTTTATCTATTTCCATAGTATATCACTGTCGTTTAGATGCTTCGTAAGTAATCATACTGGCCTTCTCTTTCCTACCATGTCAATCTTTGTATAAACATATAGATTAGTTGCTGCAGTTACATGATTTTCTGAAATACAAAATAAGTATACACGAACATACCATGGAAAACATGATTTCACACATTGCAACGAGTCGAAAGTTAACTCACTTGCTAGACTTTATTTGAGAGTTGGAAAAATATAAGAGTTTTTGTAATAAGAGGCATGCATGAGTCATAACTTTAGACCAAGGTTCCCAAACGTGATACGTCTTATTTAAACAAAAGCACAATAACCACGACAACGAAAGCCCTATGGCTGGTCAGAACCTAAAATCTCTGCATTGAAATAACCTAAATATTTTTTTTTGTACAAAAATACATGTAAATCAGTATATTTCAGAAAATTTGTCGAACTCAACAAGCACTAAGTTCCAGAAGGTGAGGAAACAATCGTCAAGGAGACGCTACCGGAAGTGCTTGTGGTGTTGCTTCATGCATGACAACGAATCAACACAGGACTAATAAGTGTTCCATAAAAAGAACCGTCCACTGGTTTTTACACCTGCCCAATATTCTACATGTACACTGTTTGACTTAAAATGTGAGAAAGAGCAGGACATCCACTATATTACGAACTCCTATAGGTACAATAGAAAACAAATTGCGCCTGTTTCAAAACAGCACATCATAAACTACCGTGTGTACAAATATGAATGGACAGACTAACCATAGGCTATATACAGTAAAAGTTTGCAGATAGTTCCCACATATACAATATTTTACCTTTTCTCTCATCTGAGGTCCACTGTCTTACAATAAACATGGTGGAATAGAAGATTGATAATAATGATAATAATAATAATAATAATAATAAATTCTTTATTTCATGAAGGTAACATATTAAGACAATGAATAAAATTCCATTATAGATTACTGTCTGAACAAGAAAGTTGTCTCAGTTATACCAGTTTTATATCCCTTGGGTGAAGTTTATTTATAGGTATATATACGCGTAAATGACGCATGACAACGCACACAGTAACATTCCAATACAGGCAGCAATTCACTTTATCGATTCATATTCTGTGCAGGATTTTTAAAGTAAAATAGCAGGTCATTTAGATTTTAGCATATCTTTAATCTGCATTATTAATGTGACTTACAGGAAGGGACATTTTCATCCACTTTTTTACAGTTTGTGGTCTTAGTTGAAATTCAATCTTAATTATTTACATTATAATTATCATGATGACTTCTGAAAAAACATAAATCTGCTAATATATGTACCAATATAAAAGTTCTTGTTTTTCAAACAAAGGAATTTGTAACAACTGAATTCTGGATTATAACTTAAGATATGGCAGTGTCAGGACGTAAAGCTTCTAAGTTTAAAGATTCGTTGTCGAAAGGTTCGGCGGAAGACTTTGACCACAGCTGTGATCCATGCCAGGTCGCTGGTAAGCATGTAGAAGCTGAGGGATATTGTGTTAATTGTCGAGAATATCTTTGTAAAAGCTGTTTTACATATCACCAAAGGCTAAAGGCCACAAAACAACATCAACTTCTTGACAAAAGTAACATGCCCAAACATGCACCTCCTATTAAAGATTCAGATGTATGTACAGAAAGCTGTCCTGTACATGGAAATGAAATAATCAAGTATTTCTGCACAAAACATGAAGAGCTTGGCTGTACCGATTGCATAAAACTGCATCATAAGGGATGTGACCCTGAATTTATACCTGGTAATTGTGCTGGTATCGGAGACAGCGATGAATACGGGGAGATAGTGCAGAAATTGGATCAGAAAGTTAGAGAAGTCGAGGAAATAATAAAAATAGCAACCGTTAGAGATAAAGAGATAGACAATTGCCTTGGCAACATTATGAAAGATGTAATCAAATTCCGAAAAGAAATAAATGATCGCCTAGATCAGCTTCAAAAGAGAATTCAAGCTGATGCTGATAAGAAGAAAACTACGGATAAGCAAGTAATCCAGAGCGTGCTGAAAACATGCAACAGTGTTTCTTCAGATGTGAAGAAATGTCAGAACAGTCTACGGAATAACAAAAGTTCGGGTAAGAATGGAAATCTTTACATTGCCATGAAACGAGCACAATCCAATTTGAGGTCAGATGACGTGAAGAAGGTTGAAGAGTCTTTGGCGGAGACAGACATGCAATATAGATTTGAACGGAACCAAGATATGGAGAAGGTGATGTCAAAGCCAGATAACCTTGGAAATATTGTGCTGTCCGCCTTTCTAGTTACTCCAAGAAAGAAAAGAAAATTTGACAAATTGACACATAAAGAAGATATAAAAGTAAGGACAAAGTCAGATAAGAAAAAATGCATAATAACAGGATGTACCGTGTTGTCGTCTGACAAGCTCGTACTGGCTGATATTCAAAACAAAAAAATAAAAGTAGTGGATACGAAAAGTAAAATTGTTATAGAAGAGAAATCACTCGACTCAGCACCTGCAAGTATCGCCGTACTGCCACAGGATCAGATCGTTGTAACAACTCTAGAGAAGAAGGAAATCCTCATACTATCGACCAGCGGTAAACTGTCTATTGACCGTAGAATTCCAGTAGTAGGAAAATCCAACGGTGTGTTTTTTCATCAAGATCAGATCTATGTGATTTGCCACAACCCATATGGTGAACTGAATATACTGGATATGCAAGGCAATGTCAAGGATACAGTTGCGATTGATAGCAGTATGTTTAGCAGTCCAAACTACATATTGTTCAGTGAGATTTCTGGGTTGTACTACATCAGTGACTTTAACAGCAATTCTGTGGCCAGTATAACACTAAAAGGTAAAACAGCTGCTATTTATAAGCACAGTGATCTTCGAGGACCACTTGGAATGGCGATGTTAGACGATGGGTCCATGTTGGTGTGCACCGCGGGGAACAACAGCGTACAACGTATCACAGGAGACTTGAAACAGAGCAAGACTGTAATAGATCGTCTCCAGGTCCCGCAATGTGTATGCTACGACCACTACAAACATCAAGTTTTCGTTGGCAACATGAACTGTGATGACCTGAAAGTGTTTAGTTTCAACTGACACTTGCGAAAATTTCTTTCAAATAGCACTATGTAATTAAACCTCGTGATTGTATGTAACCTTGTCACAATGAATATGGCTTTGTTCAGCAGTCGTTATCATATTTCGTCGCAAGCATTTACCTTAATAAAGTGCCTTTATATCACCGGTGTATGGGATTTTTAATTGCTACGTTTATTGGTAACATCGACAATTAGGTTAATCATTTAAATATACATAATGAGGTTGGTGTCGTTTTCCATATAACATTCTTTTATCATTATTCTTTAAGGTTTATATATATAGAAAATGTAGAACATAAGTCTGCCGCTAAGGTCATGAAATTATTATTGCAAACATGAAAACTGGTTAATCTTTCTAACTCTTTAAGAGCATATTAAAGTTTTTTTATACAAATATTCTGTACATATAAATGTGATTTGATTTTTGAAATTGTTATTAACTTGTTTTTTTTTAAAGAGGGAGCAAATGTCTATACTGTTTGTTTGTTTGATTTTTGGTACGGTTGTCGACCCAGCCAACCCAGAGTGAACAAACGAGACAATTAGTATAAACGGATTTTAGAGATACGAGGTTCCTAAAAACACAAGCAACTCCGCCGAAACAAGTACAAAATGTAGTTCGATGCCGAACAGTGTATGTGCTTCAAGTCTGTGAATTTGCTTTTGAAATTGCTATATAGCTAGTTTTGTGTAAAAGAGGGCAAATAATTATACATGATGGTAGATAATGTTTTGTTTTGCTTTCTTTTCGATTTTATTTACATGCGTATTAGTAAAGTGGTTGCTTAATAAATATGCTTTTCAATCATCATTTGGAGTACGGCTTGGTTGTTGCTTCTCGCTGTGTATGATAAGCAAGTTAAAACGAGTGGTGATGTTTCTTTTAAAGTCCAGCTTATGACAGTATTATGTTTCTTGTTTTTTTTTGTAAGAAAATATGAATATATGCATTGTACATGTAGTAAATAATCTAGCTGTTGTTTTATGCTTGCATTTTTATAGGCACGTTGTAGAAATACTTAAAGGTATATAATTAGAATTTGGCCATGTAACAGATTTGTTTGAAACTTTAATATCTGATCATTTAGACTCATTTATGTTCACTAAACGCTTAATTCAAGTAGTATTTTCACTTGAGGTATTTTTAGAACTTGATTTCCTTATCCTGGTTGCCCAACCAAGATAGAGTTATTTTATCATAAGTAAAAATTTGATACACATACTTTGCCTAGGGAAAGATATAAATATAAGACCTATTGTATTATATTTGTGAAATATTTGCATTAAAAATATATATTTAGATGGAATTCATTAGAAATTAAAGTTTGAAAAGATATTATTAATAATCTGCAATTTGTCACTGATAGATCAATCACATTACTATTACATAACGATGTCAGTTTAGCTTCATTTTTTTTATAACTTATACACTTGCTGTGTCAGTCTTACATTAATTGTGTTGTACTACAGTAAGAAAGTTGGAATAGCCCCCAAATACATTACAATGTATACAAGACGAAACAGTAAATGCAGACATAAAAGGCGCCGCCAAAGATGGTTTTCCATTTAATAGCTATCCGTAAAGTGATTAAATAGTTGTTCTTACACTATTATTTACTTGAAATGAGCGAGTGTCTTACTAACCCTAACCCTAACCCTAACAAACAGCATATTAACTAGTATCCCTTTGTATCGCACAGAAGCAGTTTTAACTACCTTTATTCATAAAATCTAACTTTACATCACTATATCATACATTAATTAATTTACGTTAGAAGTTTTTCAAGTTACATAAAGAATCTATTCACAAAAATCAAAACATTTCCGCTGAGCTGCGCTTTCCGTTATAGGACCGCAATAAGACCGTAATGTGAATCGCATTAAACATGTCCGACAGTCTGAGAGTGGATTTCTATTGACGAAATTTATATTTCTTTTTATTTATAAGAACGATAACTGCTATTTTTTATCAAAATAACTTATATGAATTAAACAAATTATACAAAATATAACACCTGTGGTTATTTTCATTGAATTTATACAGTTCTAAGCACCACTTTACATTTCGACTCTTTGAAAAACCTATTCAGTGTGATTTTCATCTTGTCATTTTATTTTTCTTATTTTATTTCATGTATTAAGGAGTTTAGTTTGCAGACATGGTTTTGATTAACTTATCTTTTCTTGAAGTTTGTGTACAAATCAAAGTTCATGTCCTGGAGGCCTCGAATGTAGAAAAATTAAGTGTTTAATTTTAATTTTTTACGAAGCTATTCGATCATAGACCAGATTTATTTTGCATTCCAAATACTCGACGCCGCCTACTGGTTCCAGCTTCTGTCTTTGTGTATATTCTGATTTTACAGGTTCTTCAATAATGTGGATAATAAACGGCACGGGTTTACAGTTTTGATACTATACTTTGAATTTCAACTAAACTGAATGTAGATCTATTACGCTCACAATCTGTAGAAAATAAACTTTAAACTGTCTTGCTGATATAGTTTTCATTTATAATAATTGTCACAATCATGGCAAAGCAGTTATATTTAACCCCACAATAAATACTGTCATGGTGTATCAAATTTCAAAATAACAGTGTGCATTGAAAATAAACGGAGATAAAAGCTTGTTTTCTACCTTAGACCTGTCCCAAATCAGTCTCCCTTACACCTGCCCGAATCAGACTCCCTTACACCTGCTCCAAATCGGTCTCCCTTACTGCTGCCCAAAATCAGTCTCCCCTTACACCTGCCCGAATCAGACTACCTTACACCTGCCCCAAATCGGTCTCCCTTACTGCTGCCCCAAATCAGTCTCCCCTTACACCTGCCCGAATCAGACTCCCTTACACCTGCCCCAGATCGTTCTCCCTTACTGCTGCCCCAAATCGGTCTCCTTTACTCAGAAAACATTCTGGTTTTACTTCATCTATTTTAGATCACAGAACAAGTTATCTTAGCACTAGGAGTACTTTTAGTGGTCTTTCACATGCATCAGTGATTCGGAACAAAATGAGTGTATGGCTGGCATATGGTTGGTCCAATTCTGCAGATAGTTAACTCGCCATCTGGTAACGAGTCTGTATGTTCAAACCACAACAAACTTGCCTGCCAACAATTGCCTTTATACGTATGGCATTAGGTAAGGACCCTCATGAAACTGGGACCGATTCTTTAACAGCCATTTGTTCAAGAGTTTGCAATTGGCCTTGGTGCATAGGTAGCGCATTCGCCTTTGGATTGAACCGGGGTCCCGTGTTCAATCCCCACCAGTGCCCAAGTAGTGGTAGTGTCCTTTGATAAGACACAGATAATTCCACATTGCCTCTTAGAGGTTGATAAATATAACTTGTAAGACCTAGCTTCGCAATCGGGATTAGATAAAGGCAGTGGCTGCACTCTGATTCTAGACTTCTGGGGAAGTTCCGTATATCTAGAAAATTCTATGACGATTGGATACGGTACGGACATTTATGAAAGCATGCACGATGGTTTAAATTATTAGCCGTGATAATCTCTCGTGAAAATTAAATATGCCACCAGTACTGCAGTAATCACGAATAAATATGGCAATTCCATAGCTTGCAGTAAAAACGCTATGAATGTGTCCATGTTTGCTGCATGCCGTAACATACATATCACTTTCAAATAACTTAACAATGACATCAAAAGAATGTCATTACAGTAAGTTGTAGTAATCTTTCAAAACTAGAGAAGTTCAGCATTCCCTTGGTTATCAGCAACTACGCATTTCATTATGTCCCTCTATAACATTCTGAAATAAATTGTTACATCTACAGGATCAAATAAGGTATTATGGCGATTATAACAAAGAGAGCCAAGATGGCCCTATATCTCTCACCCGAGACCTACTTATGACAATATGTGACCAAACTGGAACCCTAAACTATATCTCATAAACACAAACATTCTGTTTGACATTGACAAGACAAACCTACTGACAAATTTACATGACGATTGGGTTGTAAATGTCACCTGTACGGCATACACAAGGTTTTTAACTTGGCGACCTACTTTTTGACCTTAGATTACCCATATTCAAACTCGACCTTAATTTCATCAATCCAATCTTACTGACCAAGTTTCATGAAGATCCAATGAAAAATACAACCTCTATTGCATACACAAGGTTTTTTTATGATTTGACCCTGTGACCTAGTTTTTTAAGCCAGATGACCCACATTCAAACTCAACCTAGATTCCATCAAGGCAATCATACTGACCAAGTTTCATGAAGATCCAATTAAAAATATAACCTCTGTGGCATACACAAGTTTTTTCTATGATTTGACCCAAGATAATCCATATTTGATCCCGACCTAGATTTTATCAAGGCAGTCTCTCTGACCATATTTCATGAAGATTCATTGAAAAATGCAACCTCTATTGCATACACAATGTTTTTCTAGGATTTGACCACATGACCTAGTTTTTTAAGCCAGATGACCCATATTCAAACTCAACCTAGATTCCATCAAGGCAATCATACTGACCAAGCTTCATGAAGATCATATTAAAAATATAACCTCTGTTGCATACTTACGTTTTTTCTATGAATTGACCCTGTGACTTAAGTTTTTGACCCCCTATATCCCACATACAAACTCGACTTAGATTTCACCAAGGCAATCAAACTAACCAAGTTTCATCAAGATCCAATGAAAAATGCAACCTCTATTTCATACACAAGGTTTTTCTATGATTTCACCCCATGACCTAGTTTTTGACCCCAGATGACCCATATTAGAACTTGACCTAGATTTCATCAAGGCAGTCATTTTGACCAAGTTTGAAGATGAAGATCAAGTGAAAAATGCAGCCTCTATTGCATACACAAGGTTAAGTGTGGACAGACACCAGGCAATCACAAATATATTTAAGGAGATTAACCACGATTTATTAGATAACATGGATTAAACCATATTGAATATACATATTGCCTTCACGGAAAAAACCAATGTAAATACATTTTCAGTTTGAACCTGGTTGAATACTGTTTGACATACACATTAAGGAGAAATTTACAGGTATTTAACATTTATGGCGGCTGTAAAACTGCTGCTGTTAAACTGCTGTTTTTACAACAGATCAGTTCATTCATGTTTACTGGTAAAATATTAAAGTTTACAATACATTATCATGCCTAAATTTAAGCAATCAACATGCCTTTATAAACTTCTAGCCACTGCCTTAAATAAATTCGTGTAAATTAACAGTTTGCCAATCTAGTCGATAGTTGAGATGCAAGATTCAAAGATTTACGACATTTCAACCTGAACTTACCTAAGCTATCGATTTAACTGTAGGAAGTGCTATAATCATTGTGTACAGACAAGGAGCCAAAATGGCACCACTTTAGCCCGTAATACTTCTTAATGGGGGAAGTAGTTATTCTACATAGGTGAGTTAATACAGACGAACATCATCAAACTTGCAAGCCAAACAAACAACAGCAGAATAACACTGATTATGCAGATATGGACATTTTTATTATTCATAACATTTTCATACATTAAAACAAAATGATAATAATCAGGTACACTAATCAATATTAAGTGTACATTTACGGGTATCCTACAAAAATTCCTATCATACTCTATAGTGATACACCAACCAGAAATGTTAACACAGACAAAAGTGCAAGATACAATGTTTTTAACAGACAACTTGTGCATTTTTACAAAACTGATTTCCTACAGTCCCATGGTGCGTTAAGACAGACAAACTGCGTTTTGTTCTGAAGCTTTACATTTAAAGATAAGCTTTCTAAATTTGTCATACCATGGGGCCCCAATATGAAGCTAATTTCATATGCATCATGTATTCACAGATACTATGACATTGGTTAAATGAGACAATAAAATCTATGAGAGCTGGCTACTAATGTCTAGGTAATGCTAACATTTGACAATATACTTTTCTCCGTTACTGTTATTCTTCGTAATCTTCATAAAACATTCTCGATTTTATTTCTGAATGAAATTGAAAACGACAAAAATTGCTAAAAAATGACTCTGGTTGAAACTATAGCTACCGATTACTTACAGACACAATATCACATTCAGCTATGAGTTACCTGCCCCTGTGATGCATGATTTAACTGTCTTCTTTATACAATACGCTGGTGAGAATACTGTTGTTATCTATTTTCTAGCTGCAGTGTTAATAGAACAAAACTGAACTGTTCAACCATGAATGACCAGACTTGCAAATTTTGACAATTTTAAACATGGATATTAGAAAGCGTTATGTCTGAAGCAACATCCCCTAAAACACAAGCTGAGGTGAATAACAATTATTGCACATTCTAAACCACACCATTATGCCACGTCAAAACAATCGTACAGTGAAAGTTCTGCAAAGACCCCCTTAATTTAACACCATGCTCAATCAATAATTCAACAAATTTGCTCCACATCATTTTGGCATATTTGAATTAAGAAATAATAAATGTGTCCCTGTATTTTATCGTTTAATAAAATACAGTCAGGAATTCGGATGCGTAGTAATTAAATCACGAGTGCGTAGCACGAGTGATTTAATTTTCGCATCCGAATGACTGACGTATTTTATTAAACGATAAAAACAGAGATGCATTATTATTTCGATTCTAACACGAAATAGTCTTTGAAAAATACCACGAACTATGTTCGACGCGTAGCAACATTCCCTAGTAACTTACAAGCACGGAATGCGATTGGACGCTTTCGATATTTACCCCTCGTTTTGCCCGTGGAAAACATGATCTGTATTTTATCGTTAAATAATGTATAGCTTCTTTCCCTCTATATCTATATACGAAAAGTTGTGGATCGTGTTAGAATGTCAATTAACATGACACAATGTGTAAATCACGCCCGTAAAATACCATTCAAAATTAATTTAGGGCAAATAAATGTACATGAAAGTTTGATTGAATTCTTTTATCAAGGGCTAGCGTTTTGCATCACTGACTGTTGCCATGTAAATTGGTGTCACTACTACCATCTTCTGCATGTCTCTTTGGCTGTCTTATTCTACAAACTTCACTGAAGCAACTTTTAATATATTCCTGCTGAACAGCTTTACTTGACAAAACTGCAAACGAACAGTCAAATTTCTAAATCAGCATGCATTCTATATCACAACCAACCCCTTTCTTGAAAAACACATGAATTTGTATAATCAAAAGGTACAATACAAAGGTGGAAGTCCTTTTTCATTTTTCTATAATGCATTAAACTCTAAATATTTAAATGGTCCCCCCTAAATAAGGGACACAGCAGTGTGAGAAGGAGATACTTTATTCTCGATTGACCAATCATTTCTGAATTTCTATTACGCAAGTTTCACTACATCATATGATGCAGTCACAACTGTTCTGAAGATTTTCAACAAATGGGGGTATTGATTAAATGCAACCGCAACACAAAACAGCGAAATAATGCCGTAGTTTTAAATAATAATGCCGAATTTGATGCATTCAGAGTACGACTTCTCATTCAGAACAAGGATTGCCAATAAACTGCGCAATAATTTACACAATTTTCCTGTTTACTTTATAAACCCTACCCATCAAGAGCAATGCTCACTGTTCTAGCCCACAAATCATATGGAAACAAATATCCCAAGGATGCAAAACCAACAGCTAACGTAAGTTCAAACCTACCATTTATATAAAACTGTGGTACACATTTCTTGCTTTCTGGAGGTAGACAATTCACTGAACAAAGAATATTGATATACAATTTATAAATATTAATACTAAACCATCCTCAGTTCCAGAAAAATGGCCAAATGGTATTTTTTTATGACAATCAACCCCCCCACCCCCCTCCCCTCGAACAAATGTAACTACCAGTAAATACTCAAAGCATTGGAAGTCTATGATATACATATGTTACTGTAAAGAAATTTAGAACTCAGAAATTACATATTACTCATGTCCTTATAAAGGCTATTTCACTTCGTATTGTAACTATAAATAAGGAGTATTTTTATCTATGTTTTGCAATACACCCATGTGACAGCTGCACTCCTTCAGACAAAAATTAGTTTTCCTACACCTCATGCAAGATCTCTATCTCACAAAAATTACACATATGCGAAATTTCAATACACATATGCTAAAGTAATCACTAATTCTATTTAATATTTACACACTTATAATACATGGCCTATATATTCTACAATATATCTTTAGCTACACGAAACACATACAGAATTGACGCATTCGTAGTTTTAAATGTCTCTGCAAAGCGTATCTGCTCTTCAACTATGTACAATTCTATTATAAAATATGAAGTTTACAGCATGTACAAAATTTCAAGCCATGCTGTGGGAAAACCAACATCGGGCCTTTGCGAGCAGTGTGGACGCTGGCGATCCTGCATGTGTACGCCATATTATCTGAATCTATACTGCGCACTTTATCAATCACAGACAACATGAGTAGCATTATAGCACTTATAACTATAGTAGTGTTTCCATAGCAACAAAACACTTCTATCTCTTCTTTTCACACAGACTAAAAATGTGAAAAAAACCGTTGGTTTCCCCAAAGCATGGCTCAGTTTTTAATGAGTATATTATAGGAAGCCAGAGGCAGACACACAGCTGGGGGAAATGCATAACTAAACAATCACCATTCAAGACAGTTTGGAATGCAGCAGGTTAACAATCAACACTCACTCTTCCGGTATTCAATGACCATATAATAACAGAAGAAAAGCAAAACAAGTTCACTTGCAGGAAAAATATGCAACATCTATTACAGATTTATACATGTATTTGTGTAAAAAATTAGAAGTTATTCCTGGTTGCAAAATTTTGACACTTTGGTAAGTTTTCTTCAGGCTATACAATTAGTACAAACAACAGGAACATAAACAACCTAAACTATCATAGAGACAAATTGCACAGAACATCGATTCTTCAACAATTAGTTCTTGGAAGTTCCATAATGCCCTGCCTTGCCAAGTCAGTAAATGGCACATAAATGTAGGCTCTCATATGCCTAAGCAGTAAGTCTTTAACTCTTCTATCTGATTGGTCAGTTTTGAAATGGGTTTCACTGTTAAGTCAATCAGGGGCTCATTCTCAGCCAATCAGAAGCCAAAGATTTGGGTTTCTCACACCTGTAGCACAGGCAAACTTGGCAAACTACCTAAAAAAAAACATATATAGCAAATTCAACACAACACAGAAAATATTGCTGTCTTACATATAGCACTAGGAGTGACTTCAAACATTTACATGCACAATGGTAAACAGGTCCAAGTCCATTCTATCACCAGATTGTGCATAGATAGAACTTTCTTGCTTCACACATTTGATGCATGTATTTGTTTAAAGTAAGTTATATGGAATGCATCTGAAGCATAAAGCATGGACAAGGAAACTAAACGGTGATATGTTTGGGATAAATACTTCATTATCAAACAAATATGGCTCTTGTTAAGGAAATGCATTCAGAGAGAGTGTAACAGAAAATACAAAATGTTTCTTGAAAGATGCTTACTGTTGAAGTGAAACAGACACGGCAAAACTAAGGGTCACAACTCTGAACCATCATCATATAAAACGTCAAATGCATTTGTGTACATGTACTTTGGTAAGGAGAAGATTCCATGTAAAAAGTTGGTTCTCGACCACGGTATAAATTATCAAGCAAAAAAATGTCTCTACATTCATACATACTTTCCACAGTATTCAAACTTGCAATATTTTCAATTTGTGAATCTTTGAAGTATAAAGCTTTTAATCCACAAACTTCAGGATTCTTTCAGAAATAAGCTAATTTCCCTAAGGATTTTAAATCAAACAGAAAATGCAGCATTTGTATACAGTAAACTCTTTTGAGTATGGTTTATAACACTTAATAAATACAACTGGTATATAAAATCAATACATTTTTTTCTAATTGCTCTTCCGCATTGGCTGTTTATATTATGTAATACATTTTATTCATTGTTATTCCAAATGACATACGGTCTTCCGCAACAAAATTTCCTATTAAAGATCCGAGTATGATAAATAACAAAACATACATTTTCAAATATACATGTAGTTACACACTTTAGGAACCAATCTACATGTACTTCGAGACTGGTTCAGGATATTATACTGTGAAAAAAGGAGGGTAGACTGCGTCTCTACAGAACACTATGACTAAAACTGTCACCATGGAAGCTGGAACCAGTCTAAATTCCAGACTGGTCCAGGATATTACTCTTTATGATGGAAGGTTGACTGGTTCTCTACAGAACATTGAATCATGAAAACTGAAACCAGTGATATTACTCTATTTGATGGAAGGGTAGACTGGTTCACTACAGAAAACTGACTAATAGGTAAATGACTGAACTTTTCATCATGAAAACCGAATCCAATCCATGGTTCAAGAAATTACAATAACTGATTGGGAGAATACAACATGTTCACTACAGAACATTGAATGATGGGTAAATGACTCAATTGTCAACATGACAGCTGATATTAACAGCCAATGGAATTGCACAGAATTTGATACAAATTATAAATAGTTCATACTAAGTAACACTGTCTACATTATATATTCTGCCACGTCTTCAGGGTACAAGAACCATAACCTGCCAAATGCTTCTATAGCATGTATCACACATCAATGTTTAATGTTCAAATTCTAACAGAATTCTGAAGTCCTGCTAACAATTGACAAAACATCCAGAGACTCTACTACTTAACAAAGTTAATTGTATACTTCTCTAAGTTTCTATGAAATGGTCCCATATAAAAAGTTAACAATGATAACACAACAGAAATACATGTTGTTTTTTTTCTTCATTGCTATGTTGGTCAACAACGTACACAGAATAAAACTTGCAACTGTCACATGTTAAAAATCTGTTACAAAAAATGTTTTAATAAGTTAACACAGGCTGGGTACTCAAACCACTTTCAGACTTTTGTTCAATAAATATGACAATGTCATCCTGGGAACAGCTAACATGTTCTTGCGTTCTCTGGCGACAGCTTTGCGTAATAAAATAGTTCAACATTTATTTCCAAGTATACGTGTTAGAATAGAAATAGATTTTACTTTTACGTGACATACCGGTCAGTAGGGCCTATATCACTGTATGTCGTTTAGATGCTTCGTAATTAATCAGCCAGGCCTCTTACATATCTGTCTGTCTTTGTCTAAACATAGATAAGTTGCTGCAGTTACATGGTTTTCTGCAATAGGCTACATAATAAGTATTCACGAACATACGAAAACATGATTTCACACATTGCAATGAGTTAGTTAAATCACTTGCTAGACTTTATTTAAAAGTTGGAAAACATAAGAGTTTTTGTAATAAGAGGCGTACATGAGTCTTCATAACTTTAGACCAAGGTTCACAAACGTGATAGGTCTTATCAAAACAAAACCACAATAACAACGACAACGAAAGCCCTATGGCTGGTCAGAACCTAAAATCTCTGTATTGAAATAACCTAAATAGAATCTATATAAAAAAATGTACAAAAATACATGTAAATCAGTGTGTTTCAGAAAATTTGTCGTACACAACAAGCACTAAGTTCCAGAATGTGATGAAACAATCGTCAAGGAGACGCTGCCGGAAGTGCTTGTGGTGTTGCTTCATGCATGACAACGAATCAACACAGGACGAATAAGTGCTCCATAAAAAGAACCGTCCACTGGTTTTTGCACCTGCCCGATATTATACATGTACACTGTTTGACTTAAAATGTGGGAAAGAGCAGGACATTCACTATATTACGAACTCCTATAGGTACAATAGAAAACAAATTGCGCCTGTTTCAAAACAGCACATCATAAACTACCGTGTGTACAAATATGAATTGACAGACTAACTATATAGGCTATATACAGTAAAAGTTTGCAGATAGTTCTCACATATACAATATTTTACCTTTTCTCTCATCTGAGGTCCACTGTCTTACAATAAACATGGAATAGGAGATTGATAATAATAATAATAATAATAATAATAATAATAATAATAATAAATTCAAATTCTTTATTTCATGAAGGTAACATATTAAGACAATGAATAAAATTCAGTTATAGATTACTGTCTGAACAAGAAAGTTGTCTCAGTTATACCAGTTTTATATCCTTGGGTGAAGTTTATTTATAGGTATATATACGCGTAAATGATGCATGACAACGCACACAGTAACATTCCAATACAGGCAGCAATTCACTTTATTGATTCATATTCTGTGCAGGATTTTTAAAGTTAAAAAGCAGGTCATTTAGATTTTAGCATATCTTTAATCTGCAATATTAATGTGACAATAATTATGATCTTACAGGAAGGGACATTTTCATCCACCTTTTTACAGTTTGTGGTCTTAGTTGAAATTCAATCTTAATTATTTACATTATAATTATCATGATGACTTCTGAAAAAAACATAAATCTGCTAATACATGTACCAATATAAAAGTTCTTGTTTTTCAAACAAAGGAATTTGTAACAACTGAATTCTGGATTATAACTTAAGATATGGCAGTGTCAGGACGTAAAGCTTCTAAGTTTAAAGATTCGTTGTCGAAAGGATCGGCTGAAGACTTTGACCACAGCTGTGATCCATGCCAGGTCGCTGGTAAGCATGTAGAAGCTGAGGGATATTGTGTTAATTGTCGAGAATATCTTTGTAAAAACTGTTTTACATATCACCAAAGGCTAAAGGCCACAAAACAACATCAACTTCTTGACAAAAGTAACATGCCCAAACATGCACCTCCTATTAAAGATTCAGATGTATGTACAGAAAGCTGTCCTGTACATGGAAATGAAATAATCAAGTATTTCTGCACAAAACATGAAGAGCTTGGCTGTACCGATTGCATAAAACTGCATCATAAGGGATGTGACCCTGAATTTATACCTGGTAATTGTGCTGGTATCGGAGACAGCGATGGATACGGGGAGATAATGCAGAAATTGGATCAGAAAGTTAGAGAAGTCGAGGAAATAATAAAAACAGCAGCCGTTAGAGATAAAGAGATAGACAATTGCCATGGCAACATTATGAAAGATGTAATCAAATTCCGAAAAGAAATAAATGATCGCTTAGATCAGCTTCAAAAGAGAATTCAAGCTGATGCTGATAAGAACAAAAGAGAATTCAAGCTGATGCTGATAAGAAGAAAACTACGGATAAGCAAATAATCCAGAGCGTGCTGAAAACATGCAACAGTGTTTCTTCAGATGTGAAGAAATGTCAGAACAGTCTACAAAATAACAAAAGTTCAGGTAAGAATGGAAATCTTTACATTGCCATGAAACGAGCACAATCCAATTTGAAGTCAGATGACGTGAAGAAGGTTGAAGAGTCTTTGGCGAAGACAGACATGCAATATAGATTTGAACGGAACCAAGATATGGAGAGGGTGCTGTCAAAGCCAGATAACCTTGGAAATATTAAGCTGTCCGCCTTTCTAGTTACTCCAAGAAAGAATAGAAAATTTGACAAATTGACACATAAAGAAGATATAAAAGTAAGCACAAAGTCAGATAAGAAAAAATGCATAATAACAGGATGTGCCGTGTTGTCGTCTGACAAGGTCGTACTGGCTGATATTCAAAACAAAAAAATAAAAGTAGTGGATACGAAAAGTAAAATTGTTATAGAAGAAAAATCACTCGACTCAGCACCTGCAAGCATCGCCGTACTGCCACAGGATCAGATCGTTGTTACAACTATAGAGAAGAAGGAAATCCTCATACTATCGACCAGCGGTAAACTGTCTATTGACCGTAGAATTCCAGTAGCAGGAAAATCCAACGGTGTGTTGTTTCATCAAGATCAGATCTATGTGCTTTGCCACAACCCATATGGTGAACTGAATATACTGGATATGCAAGGCAATGTTAAGGATACAGTTGCGATTGATAGCAGTATGTTTAGCAGTCCAAACGTCATCCTTTTCAGTGAGATTTCTAGGTTGTACTACATCAGTGACTTTAACAGCAATTCTGTGGCCAGTATAACACTACAAGGCGAAACAGCTGCTATTTATAAGCACAGCGATCTTCGAGGACCACTCGGAATGGCGATGTTAGACGATGGGTCAATTTTGGTGTGCACCACGGGGAACAACAGTGTACAACGTATCACAGGAGACTTGAAACAGAGCAAGACTGTAATAGATCGTCTCCAGGTCCCGCAATGTGTATGCTACGACCACTACAAACATCAAGTTTTCGTTGGCAACATGAACTGTGATGACCTGAAAGTGTTTAGTTTCAACTGACACTTGCGAAAATTTCTTTTAAACAACACTATGTAATTAAACCTCGTGATTGTATGTAACCTTGTCATAATGAATATGGCTTTGTTCAGCAGTCGTTATCATATTTCGTCGCAAGCATTTTTAATTGCTACGTTTATTGGTAACATCGACAATTAGGTCGATCATGTAAATATACATTATGAGGTTGGTGTCGTTTTTCCATATAACATTCTTTTATCATTATTCTTTCTGTAAGGTTTATAGAAAATGTAGACCATAAGTGTGCCGCTAAGGTCACCTGAACGGGAGTATCAACTTTGAAATTATTATTGCAAACATGAACACTGGTTAATCTTTTAAACTCTAAGAGCATATTAAAGTTTTTTATGCAAATATTCTGTACATATAAATGTGATTTGATTTTTGAAATTGTTATTAACTTGTTTTTCTTAAAGAGGGAGCAAATGTCTTAACTCTTTAAGAGCATATTAAAGTTTTTATACAAATATTCTGTACATATAAATGTGATTTGATTTTTGAAATTGTTATTAACTTGTTTTTTTTTAAAGAGGGAGCAAATGTCTATACTGCTGTATTTTTTGTTTGTTTGATTTTTGGTACGGTTGTCGACAGACAGCCAACCCAGAGTGAACAAACGAGACAATTAGTATAAACGGATTTCAGAGATACGAGGTTCCTAAAAACACAAGCAACTCCGCCGAAACAAGTTCAAAATGTAGTTCGAAGCCGAACGGTGTCTGTGCTACAAGTCTGTGAATTTGCTTTTGAAATTGCTATGTAGCTAGTTTTGTGTAAAAGAGGGCAAATAACTATACATGATGGTAGATTATGTTTTGTTTTGCTTTCTTTTCGATTTTACTTACATGCATATTAGAATAGTGATTGCTTAATAAATATACTGATTTGCTTTTTTATCATCATTTGGAGTTGCTTCTCGCTGTGTATGAGAAGCAAGTTATACGAGTGGTGATGTTTCTTTTAAAGTCCAGCTTATGAAAGTATTATGTAACTTGTTTTTTTTTTGTAAGAAAATGTGAATATATGCATTGTAGTAAATAATCTAGCTGTTGTTTTATGCTTGCATTTTGATACGCTGTTTTAGAAATACTTTAAAATCTATCTTACGAAATAATCTGCAATTTGTCACTGATAGATCAATCACATTACTACACATGTATTACATAACGATGTCAGTTTAGCTTCATTTTTTTTGATAACTTATACACTTGCTGTGTCAGTCTTACATTAATTGTGTTGTACTTCAGTAAGAAAGTTGGAATAGCCCCCAAATACATTACAATGTATACAAGACGAAACAGTAATGCAGACATAAAAGGCGCCGCCAAAGATATGTTTCCATTTTAATAGCTATCCGTAAAGTGATTAAATAGTTGTTCATACACTATTATCTACCTGAAATGAGCGAATGTCTTACAGGAGTTGCATTGACAGGTTATTTCATGATCATTTGAAATATATGACAAACAGCATATTAACTAGTATCCCTTTGTATCGCACAGAAGCAGTTTTAACTACCTTTATTCATAAAATCTAACTTTACATCACAATAACATACATCAATTAATTTATTTTAGAAGTTATTTCAAGTTACATAAAGAATCTATTCACAAAAATCAAAACATTTCCGCTGAGCTGCGCTTTCCTTTATAGGACCGCAATAAGACCGTAATGGGAATCGCATTTTAAACATGTCTGGAACGCTTTACCCTTGTATGTAAGATATATAAATTCATTGAATTCATTTAAATATAACTTTAAGAAATTTTTATTACATTTGCAATTTTCATAAATATATTAATGTGTTGGATACATGTGATACATGTCTGTGCGACATGAATACATAACGTTATATTAGGACCCAGATTAACCTCAAAGGAAAGTTGCCTTCTAATATGGCTGACAATTCAGAGCAAGGCAGGTAAATATAACCGATGTGGAAACTATCTTCTGGCGAGACCTCGCCACTTTGGTATGTTAAAAATACTCTAAGGTCAGTGCTGATTAATATAGCAGGACACCCAGAGACCGGATTCACCTCATCAAATATCCAACAAAGATCTGACACATTTACTTGCTCTTGTACTTGGTGATAAGTCAAAATTACGAATCCCCAAATGCTAAAAAATCCACTGGGTTAAAGAAATTAAATAAAACAAAACCTTGTGTTGTTTGGTTTTATTGAACTGTGTCATGTCAATTAAAGCATTCGATGTATTTTATTCATCACTGTCCACGCAGACTCAGTATCAGATATTTCAGAGACATAGAATTCTATGTCTCTAGTTTTATATATATATACATTTGTATATAGAGGGTATTTGTTTGTTTTGAGCGGATATGGAATATATCTCATCGAGAAGTGATACAACTGTAATATTTTCACGAGCGCGAAGCGCGAGTTAAAGTGTGAAAATTGTACCACTTCTCGGTGAGATATATTCCATATCAACTCAAAACAAACAAATTTTCTTTTTATTTTATGCTAACTATTAAAACAAAAGCAAAATTATATACATGTATATGCACTACTTTAAAAAGTACTTCCGGCAGACCTATAGCACCCACACTGTGACTGATATGATATCTATATCATCACTCTATATTTCACTGATATATTTCAGTATTTCACTGGAAAGCATAAAATAAATATAATATATCTACCATTTCGGATATCAAAACCTACTTCATTGAAATACGGAGAAAGAGAATCAATTAATTTCAGGAAAACTGACAGAAAAACGCAGAAGAATGTGTGTTCACCGAGGCATGCAATGAATGGTCTCTAGGTAGAAAGAACTAAATTATATATGAAAGAATTTCTTTGTGAAAATGAATCAAAATTCAGTTCCTGTCTTACAATTTGATGAATAATGATAACAAATGGTATATAGGGTAAATGATAGGAGTGAGGGAAATGCTCCTGACACACTCTCCCACTGTGTAAAATTAAAGGTTTATTATTTTATATGTATAGAACTGTCAGTCCGTATACCAATGCAATAATTATTCCGACTTCGTCGTTAATTGTGATCATGGCCTTTTCTCTCCTCTGAGTTCTAATGTCTTACAATAAACATGGAATAGGAGATTACTGTCTGAACAAGAAAGTTGTATCGTATATCAGCTGGGGTTAGTTATTTTAGGTTTTTGGAGGATAGTGCAAGATACAGAAAGCGTCCCAATTCCAGAGACACCCCTGGTTCGTTAACATGTCAGGTGTATAGCACCCATATATGGGAACTCGGTTTAAGTCTCATCCGAAAGACTGTTAGTAATTTTAGTTGGTCAGCCCCGGCAATCGAACCCGCTACCTCGAGATTGCAAGTCTCGTGCTCTACCGATTAAGCCTTAATCGGCCTACCAGGCTTACCAAAGAAAGTTGACACAGTTATACCAGTTTTATATCCCTTGGGTGAAGTTTAATTTATAGGTATATAAACGCGTAAATGATGCATGGCAAAGCACACAGTAACATTCCAATATCACAGTGTACGAACTCAGAATGTGTCTAACCGGAAGTCGCCACCTAACAGGCATACAGTAACTGTTTTCATTTTTTACCGCGTTTACCGTGTCTTTTTATATTAAGTTTTAAGCAGGAATTGGGACAGCATAGTAAGTGTGATTTAGCTGTTCACGTCGTAGAATAGTTATATTTCATGCAGGTATTGTCAGACGTGGTTATATGCAAGATTATCTATATGTATTTGTAAAAAGAAATCAAAACATTGTGGCAACTTAGAGCATTCACCATAAAAATGGTTAAATGTTGAAAGATATGAAGAGTTCTTTGCCTCAGAAGTGTTGTTTACAGTTAGCTCATTCATTCATGTAATGGGAACAGCCTTACTTACTTGGTAAAACGCAAGGAATGTGTCAAAATACTGTTGGTATTTACATGTTTTAAAAATATGCACTGTATGCCTATTCGCAAACACAAAATTATTTACTGTATGATAATCGTAAAAGCACTGTACAATAACTGCACAGAACGCATTGATTTAAAAGCGCAATTCTTGCTTCCGCTACCAATTTTTTGTTTCAAAGTTATTAAATTGTTTTAGGCACGGCCCTGTGTATATATAGGCATACCTATTCTCGAGGGAGTAAAAAAACGCAATGTATTAAAGAGTAGCGGAATAAATGGTAGAAAGAAGCCTTTTGAAAGGAAAGTCCTGTTTGACGCCTTAAAAGTGTTAGCGTGTACAGGGATTGTCATGAAACATAATTTACTTGTCGGACTTGCATTATAGAATGGCTCTGTAGGTACCGAGTATTGCCAATTATCAAATACATTGTAGATGATTTATTTTCTTTCATCGAAAAAGATCGAAAATCTCTGCTCTTTAACTTTATTATGATAACCTGTCTTTAAATGAACTTTATCTCGTCCCTTTATCACAACATGGTATGCATTTAAAAATGCACTTTGAAGTGCACTTACTGCTTCAGTTATTGTAATGTACATGCACCTTTATTACATTTCTATGCTGTTAATTGAATTGGAGACATACGTTTTAGCAAATGAAATTATTGAGTCATAGCTTATCCTCTTCTGTCGTCGAAACATGTCATAAAACATTCGACTATAAGATATTCAAAGCAAAATTAACCTTGTTCTTAGCGATAAAGGATCTGACCGTGCCAGGACTCGAACTCATGTCCCAAGAAAAAGCTTCACGAAGTTAGCATAAATGTAGTCTTCAAGATGTTGCAAACAACATTCTGTTGGGAATATAAAGTTCATTTGTGACATAATAAACACAGTAGCACGTTTAATCATGATAGTTTGTTTCAATGAAACTAAACTTTTATTCTTATTGATTTTATGTTCCCCTAATAAACTTATTTTTGGCGAAAACTTCAGCAGGTACAACTTGAGAACTTTTTGAATTTACAGTATATGTGCTGTCATTTAGAAACGTTTTTACTTTGATTTTTAGAATGCTGTTCGCGTGAAATGTTATGGAGTGACTGATGATATCACTAAACGATGTAGAGGTCAAACTACAATAATAGCACTGCTAGTCAGCCATGGCTATCTGAAATAACGGGGAATATAAAATACATATATTTGCGAATAGGCATACCGTCATTTTATAACTGTTTGCGATTTGCATACAGTGTCTAGGCGAATAGGCATACAGTCCAATCGATACATGTACCACAAAAAAGGTATTTTCTTCCAAAGAACTGCAATAAATGGACGGCAATGGTGGAACTTATTTATCAATAAGACATCCTTGTAGCGAATGGTGGCTACTAAATTTCGCTTTACAATGTTGGGAAGAGATAAATTGACAAAATATCGCAATTTCAGAGCAACAACTATTTTAACAATTATTTGCTATCTTTTCCAACAGATAAACAAGGTAAAACATAAACTTCGATATTTTTCTGATACATGGTATTATCCGTCTGTACCAAATAAAATCGGAATATTTACTCTACTCTCACTATTCCTACTTGAAAACTTAAAATAAGATTACACGGTAAACTTGATAAAAAATTAAAACAGTTACTGTATGCCTATTCGGTGGCGACTTCCGGTTGGATACAGTCTGAGTTCGTACACTGTGAATATAGGCAGCAATTTAATTCATTGATTCATACCTTTGTGCAAGATATTTGAAGTAAAAAACAGCTCATTTAAATTTCAGCATATCTTTTGTCTGCATTATTAATGTGACACTATGATCTGACAGGAAAGGGACATGTTCATCCAAATTTACTTTTTTTTACAGTTTGTGGTCTCAGTTGAAATTCAATCTTTATTGTTTACATTATAATTGGCATGGTAACGTCTGGAAAAAAAAACATAAGTTAGCTAATACATTTATCAATATAAAAGTTATTGTTTTTCAAACAAAGGAATTTGTAACAACTGAATTCTGGATTATAACTTAAGATATGGCAGTGTCAGGACGTAAAGCTTCTAAGTTTAAAGATTCGTTGTCGAAAGGATCGGCGGAAGACTTTGACCACAGCTGTGACCCATGCCAGGTCGCTGGTAAGCATGTAGAAGCTGAGGGATATTGTGTTAATTGTCGAGAATATCTTTGTAAAAACTGTTTTACATATCACCAAAGGCTAAAGGCCACAAAACAACATCAACTTCTTGACAAAAGTAACATGCCCAAACATGCACCTCCTATTAAAGATTCAGATGTATGTACAGAAAGCTGTCCTGTACATGGAAATGAAATAATCAAGTATTTCTGCACAAAACATGAAGAGCTTGGCTGTACCGATTGCATAAAACTGCATCATAAGGGATGTGACCCGGAATTTATACCTGGTAATTGTGCTGGTATCGGAGACAGCGATGGATACGGGGAGATAATGCAGAAATTGGATCAGAAAGTTAGAGAAGTCGAGGAAATAATAAAAACAGCAACCGTTAGAGATAAAGAGATAGACAATTGCCATGGCAACATAATGAAAGATGTAATCAAATTCCGAAAAGAAATAAATGATCGCTTAGATCAGCTTCAAAAGAGAATTCAAGCTGATGCTGATAAGAAGAAAACTACGGATAAGCAAGTAATCCAGAGGGTGCTGAAAACATGCAACAGTGTTTCTTCAGATGTGAAGAAATGTCAGAACAGTCTACAGAATAACAAAAGTTCGGGTAAGAATGGAAATCTTTACATTGCCATGAAACGAGCACAATCCAATTTGAGGTCAGATAACGTGAAGAAGGTTGAAGAGTCTTTGGCGGAGACAGACATGCAATATAGATTTGAACGGAACCAAGATATGGAGAAGGTGATGTCAAAGCCAGATAACCTTGGAAATATTGTGCTGTCCGCCTTTCTAGTTACTCCAAGAAAGAATAGAAAATTTGACAAATTGACACATAAAGAAGATATAAAAGTAAGCACAAAGTCAGATAAGAAAAAATGCATAATAACAGGATGTGCCGTGTTGTCGTCTGACAAGGTCGTACTGGCTGATATTCAAAACAAAAAAATAAAAGTAGTGGATACGAAAAGTAAAATTGTTATAGAAGAGAAATCACTCGACTCAGCACCTGCAAGCATCGCCGTACTACCACAAGATCAGATCGTTGTAACAACGATAGAGAAGAAGGAAATCCTCATACTATCGACCAGCGGTAAACTGTCTATTGACCGTAGAATTCCAGTAGCAGGACTATCCAACGGTGTGTTGTTTCATCAAGATCAGATCTATGTGCTTTGCCACAACCCATATGGTGAACTGAATATACTGGATATGCAAGGCAATGTTAAGGATACAGTTGCGATTGATAGCAGTATGTTTAGCAGTCCAAACGTCATCCTTTACAGTGAGATTTCTAGGTTGTACTACATCAGTGACTTTAAAAGCAATTCTGTGGCCAGTATAACACTACAAGGCGAAACAGCTGCTATTTATAGTCACAGCGATCTTCGAGGACCACTCGGAATGGCGATGTTAGACGATGGGTCAATGTTGGTGTGCACCGCGGGGAACAACAGCGTACAACGTATCACAGGAGACTTGAAACAGAGCAAGACTGTAATAGATCGTCTCCAGGTCCCGCAATGTGTATGCTACGACCACTACAAACATCAAGTTTTCGTTGGCAACATGAACTGTGATGACCTGAAAGTGTTTAGTTTCAACTGACACTTGCGAAAACTTCTTTCAAGTAGCACTATGTAATTAAACCTCGTGATTGTATGTAACCTTGTCATAATGAATATGGCTTTGTTCAGCAGTCGTTATCATATTTCGTCGCAAGCATTTAACTTAATAAATTGCCTTTATATCACCGGTGTATGGGATTTATACAAATATTCTGTACATATAAATGTGATTTGGTTTTTGAAATTGTTATTAACTTGTTTTTCTTAAAGAGGGAGCAAATGTCTATACTGCTGTATTTTTGTTTGTTTGATTTTGGCACGGTTGTCGACAGAGAGCCAACCCAGAGTGAACAAACGAGACAATTAGTATAAACGGATTTCAGAGATATGAGGTTCCTAAAAACACAAGCAACTCCGCCGAAACAAGTTCAAAATGTAGTTCGAAGCCGAACAGTGTCTGTGCTACAAGTCTGTGAATTTGCTTTTGAAATTGCTATGTAGCTAGTTTTGTGTAAAAAAGGGCAAATAACTATACATGATGGTAGATAATGTTTTGTTTTGCTTTCTTTTCGATTTTACTTACATGCATATTAGAATAGTGGTTGCTTAATAAATATACTGATTTGCTTTTTTATCATCATTTGGAGTTGCTTCTCGCTGTGTATGAGAAGCAAGTTATACGAGTGGTGATGTTTCTTTTAAAGTCCAGCTTATGACAGTATTATGTAACTTGTTTTTTTGTAAGAAAATATGAATATATGCATTGTAGTAAATAATCTAGCTGTTGTTTTATGCTTGCATTTTGATACGCACGTTTTATAAATACTTTAAAATCTATCTTACGAAATAATCTGCAATCTGTCACCGATAGATCAATCACATTACTATTACATAACGATGTCAGTTTAGCTTCATTTTTTTTGATAACTTATACACTTGCTGTGTCAGTCTTACATTAATTGTGTTGTACTTCAGTAAGAAAGTTGGAATAGCCCCCATATGCATTACAATGTATACAAGACGAAACAGTAATGCAGACATAAAAGGCGCCGCCAAAGATGGTTTTCCATTTTAATAGCTATCCGTAAAGTGATTAAATAGTTGTTCATACACTATTATCTACCTGAAATGAGCGAATGTCTTACAGGAGTTGCATAGACGGATTATTTCATGATCATTTGAAATATATGACAAACAGCATATTAACTAGTATCCCTTCGTATCGCACAGAAGCAGTTTTAACTAATTTTATTCATAAAATCTAACTTTACATCACCATAACATACATCAATTAATTTATTTTAGAAGTTATTTCAAGTTACATAAAGAATCTATTCACAAAAATCAAAACATTTCCGCTGAGCTGCGCTTTCCTTTATAGGACCGCAATAAGACCGTAATGTGAATCGCATTTTAAACATGTCCGACAGTCAGAGAATGGATTTCTATTAACGAAATTTATATTTCTCTTTATTTATAAGAACGGTAAATGCTATTCTTTATCAAAATAACTTATATGAATTAAACAAATTATAGAAAATATAACACATGGAGTTATTTCTGTTGAATTTATACAGTTGTAAGCACCACTTTACATTTCGACTCCTTGAAAAATCTATTCAGTGTGATTTTCATCTTGTCATTTTATTTTTCTTATTTTATTTCATGAATTAAGGAGTTTAGTTTGCAGACATGGTTTTGATTTACTTATCTTTTCTTGAAGTACAAATCAAAGTTCATGTCCTGGAGGCCTCGAATGTAGAAAAATTAAATGTTTAATTTTGTTTTTTTTACGAAGTTATTCGATCATAGACCAGATTTATTTTGCATTCCAAATACTCGACGCCGCCTACTGGTTCCAGCTTCTGTCTTTGTGTATATTCTGCTTTTACAGGCTCTTCTATAATGTGATTAATAAACGGCACGGGTTTACAGTTTTGATACTCAATCGGAACATCACTCGGCTTTTTCCGTTATTTCTACGGAAAAAGCCGAGTGATGTTCCGATTGTTTTGATACTATTACTAACTGAATGTAGATGTATTACGCTCACAATCTGTCGAAAATAAACTTTAAACTGTCTGGCTGACATAGTTTTCCTTTATAATAATTGTCACAATCATGGCAAAGCAGTTATATTTATCGACGAACAATTAACCCCACAATAAATACTGTCACGGTGTATCAAATTTCAATATAACAGCGTGAATTGAAAATAAACGGAGATAAAAGCTTGTTTTCTACCTTAGACAACCCAAATCAGTCTCCCTTACACCTGCCCGAATCAGACTCCCTTACACCTGCCCCAAATCGGTCTCCCTTACTGCTGCACCAAATCGGTCTCCCTTACTCAGAAAACATTCTGGTTTTACTTCATCTATTTTAGATCACAGAACAAGTTATCTTAGCACGAGGAGTACTTTTAGTGGTCTCTCACATGCATCAGTGATTCTGACCAAAATGAGTGTATGGCTGGCATATGGTTGGTTCAATTCTGCAGATAGCTAACTCGCCGTCTATAAACGAGTCTGTATGTTCAAACCACAACAAACTTGCCTGCCAACAACTGCCTTTATACTTATGGCATTAGGTAAAGACGCTCATGAAACTTGGACCGATTCTTTAGCAGCTATTTGTTTAAGAGTTTGCAATTAGCCTTGGTGCATAGGTAGCGCATTCGACTTTGGATTGAACCGGGGTCCCGTGTTCGATCCCCACCAGTGCCCAAGTAGTGGTAGTGTCCTTGGGTAAGACACAGATAATTCCACACTGGCTCTTCGAGGTTGATAAATATAACTGTAAGACCTAGTTTCGCAATCGGGATCAAATAAAGGCAGTGGCTGCACTCTGATTCCAGACTTACGGTAGTTCCGTATATCTAGAAAATTCTGAGGATTGGATACGGTATGGTCATTTATGAAAGCATGCACGATGGTTTAAATTAATAGTGGTGATAATCTCTCATGAAAATTAAATATGCCACCAGTAATCACGAATAAATATGGCAATTCCATAGCTGGCAGTAAAAACGCTATGAATGTGTCCATGTTTGCTGCATGCCGTAACATACATATCACTTTCAAATAACTTAACAATGACATCAAAAGAATGTCATTACCATAAGTTGTAGTTATCTTTCAAAACTAGAGAAGTTCAGCATTCCCTTGGTTATCAGCAACTATGCATTTTATCACGTCCCTCTATAACAACTAGAGACGTCCAGCATTCCCTTGGTTATCAGCAACTACGAATTTCATTACGTCCCTCTATAACATTCTGAAATCAATTGTCACAACTACAGGATCAAATAAGGTTTTATGGCAATTACAAACAAGAGGGTTAAGATGGCCCCATATCTCTCACCCGAGACCTACTTCTGACAATATGTGACCAAACTGAAACCGAAAACTATATATCATAACCACAAACATTCTGTTTGACATTGAGAAGACAATCCTACTGACATATTTACATGATGATTGGGTTGTAAATGTCACCTGTACTGCATACACAAGGTTTTCAACTTGGTGACCTCCTTTTTGACCCTAGATTACCAATATTCAAACTAGACTTAAATTTCATCAGTCATCATACTGACCAAGTTTCGTGAAGATCTAATGAAAAATAACTCTATTGCATACACAAGATTTTTCTATGATTTGACCTAGATTTTATGAAGGCAGTCCCTCTGACCCATGTTTCATGAAAATCCATTGAAAATGCAACCTCTATTGCATACACAATGTTTTTCTAGGATTTGACCATGTGGCCTAGTTTTTGACCCCAAGATAATCGATATTTGATCCTGACCTAGATTTTATCAAGGCAGTCCCTCTGACCCATGTTTCATGAAACCTCTATGCATACACAATGTTTTTCTAGGATTTGACCCTGTGACCTAGTTTTTGACCCCTGATAACCCGACCAAGTTTCCTCAACTGACCAAGTTTCATCAAGATCCAATGAACAAATGCAACCTCGGTTGCATACACAAGGTTTTTCTATGGTTTGACCCTGTGACCTAGTTTTGGACCCAAGATAATCCATATTTGATCCCGACCTAGATTTTATCAAGGCAGTCCCTCAGACCATGTTTCATGAAAATCCTTTGAAAAATGCAACCTCTATTTTTCTAGGATTTGACCCTGTGACTTAGTTTTTGACCCCATATAACCCATATTCAAACTCGACCTAGATTCCATCAAAGCAATCAAACTGACAAAGTTTCATCAAGATCCAATGAACAAATGCAACCTCTATGACATACACACGGTTTTTCTATGATTTGACCTCATGACTTAGTTTTTGACCCCAGATGACCCATAATAGAACTTGACCTAGATTTCATTACGGCAGTCATTTTGACCAAGTTTCATGAAGATCAAGAGAAAAATGCAGCCTTTATTGCATACACAAAGTTAATTGTGGACAGACAGACAGACAGACAGACAAAGGACACCAGGTGATCACAATAGATATATTGAAGGAGATTAACCATGATTCATTAGATTACCTGGATTAACCCATATTAAATATACATACTGCCGGGACTGAAAAAACGAATGGAAATACATTTTCAATTTGAACCTGGTTGAATACTGTTTGACATATACATTAAGGAGAAATTTACAGGTATTTAACATTTATGGCGGCTGTAAAACTGCTGTATTTACAACAGATCAATTCATTCACATTTACTGGTAAAATATTACGGTTTACAATACATTTTCATACCTAAATTTAAGTAATCAATATAGTATTACTTTTATAAACTTCTAGCCACTGCCTTAAATAAATTCATACAAATTAACAGTTTGCCAATCTGGTCGATAGTTGAGATGCGAGATTCAAAGATTTACAACATTTCAACCTGAACTTACCTAAGCTATCGATTTAACTGTAGGAAGTGCTATAATCATTGTTAAACCTGTAATACTTCATACTGGGGTAAATAGTAATTCTATATAGGTGAGTTAATACAGACGAACATCATCAAACTTGCAAGCCAAACAAACAACAGCAAAATAACACTGATTATGCAGATATGGACATTTTTATTATTCATAACATTTTCATACATTAAAACAAAATGATAATAATCAGGTACACTAATTAATATTAAGTGTACATTTACGGGTATCCTACAAAAATTCCTATCATACTCTATAGTGATACACCAACCAGAAATGTTAACACAGACAAAGTGCAAGATACAATGTTTTTAACAGACAACTTGTGCATTTTCACAAAACTGATTTCCTACAGTCCCATGGTGCTTTAAGACGGACAAACTGCGTTTTGTTCTGAAGCTTTACATTTAAAGATAAGCTTTCTAAATTTGTCATACCATGGGGCCCCAATATGAAGTTAATTTCATATGTATAATGTATTCACAGATACTATGACATTGGTTAATGAGACAATAAAATCTATGAGAGCTGGCTACTAAATGTCTAGGTAATGCTAACATTTGACAACAATATACTTTTCTCACTGTTATTCTTTGTAATCTTAGTAAAACATTCTCGATTTTATTTCTGAATGAAATTGAAAATGACAAAAATGGCTAAAAACCGACTCTGGTTGAATCTATAGCTACCGAGTACTTACAGACACAATATCACATTCAGCTATGAATTACCTGCCCTTGTGATGCATGATTTAACTGCCCTCTTTATACAATACGCTGGTGAGAATACTGTTGTTATCTATTTTCTAGCTGCATTGTCAATAGAACAAAACTGAACTGTTCAACCATGAATGACCAGACTTGCAAATTTTGACAATGTTATACATGGATAGTAGAAAGCGTTATGTCTAAAGCAACATCCCCTAAAACACAAGCTGAGGTGAATAACAATTATTGCACATTCTAAACCACACCATTATGCCACGTCAAAACAATCGTACAGTGAAAGTTCTGCAAAGACCCACCATGCTCAATCAATAATTCAACAAATTTGCTCCACATCATTTTGGCATATTTGAATGTCAATTAACATGACACAATGCGTAAATCACGCCAGTAAAATACCAATCAAAATTAATTTAGGGCAAATAAATGTACATGAAAGTTTGATTGAATTCTTTTATCAAGGGCTAGCATTTTGCATCACTGACTGTTGCCATGTAAATTGGTGTCACTACTAAATACCACCATCTTCTGCACGTCTCTTTGGTTGTCTTATTCAACAAACTTCACTGAAGCAACTTCTAATATATTCCTGCTGAACAGCTTTACTTGACAAAACTGCAAACGAACAGTCAAATTTCTAAATCAGCATGCATTCCATATCACAACCAACCCCTTTCTTGAAAAACACATGAATTTGTATAATCAAAAGGTACAATATAAAGGCGGAAGTCCTTTTTCATTTTTCGGTGATGTTATAACCATACTGCATTAAGCTCTAAATATTTAAATGGTCTCCTCTAAATAAGGGACACCGCAGTCTGAGTAGGAGCTACTTTATTCTCGATTGACCAATTATTTCTGAATTTCTATTACGCAAGTTTCACTACATCATATGATGCAGTCACAACTGGTCTGAACATTTTAGACCAAGTAGTCACAACTGTTTTGAAGATTTTCAACAATTGGGGGTATTGTTTAAATGCAACCGCAACACAAAACGGCGAAATAATGCCGAAGTTTTAAATAATAATGCCAAATTTGATGCATTCAGAGTACGACTTCTCATTCAGAACAAGGATTGCCAATATACCGTGCAATAATTTACACAATTTTCCTGTTTACTTTTTAAACCCTACCCATCAAGAGCAATGCTCACTGTTCTGGCCCAGAAATCATATGGAAACAAATATCCCAAGGATGCAAAAACAACAGCTAACGTAAATTCAAACCTACCATTTATATAAAACTGTGGTACACATTTCTTGCTTTCTGGAGGTAGACAATTCACTGAACAAAGAATATTGATATACAATTTATAAATATTTTTATAACTAAACCATCCTCAGTTCCAGAAAAATGGCCAAATGGTATTTTTTTATGACAATCAACCCCCCCCCCCCTCCCCTCCCCTCGAACAAATCTAACTACCAGTAAATACTCAAAGCATTGGAAGTCTATGATATACATATGTTACTGTAAAGAAACTTAGAACTCAGAAATTACATATTACTCATGTCCTTATAAATGCTATTTCACTTCGTATTGTAACTATAAATAAGGAGTATTTTTATCTATGTTTTGCAATACACCCATGTGACAGCTGCACCCTTTCAGACAAAAATTAGTTTTCCTACACCTCATGCAAGATCTCTATCTCACAAAAATTACACATATGCGAAATTTCAATACACATATGCTAAAGTAATCACTAATTCTATTTAATATTTACACACTTATAATACATGGCCTATATATTCTACAATATATCTTTAGCTACACGAAACACATACAGAATTGACGCATTCGTAGTTTTAAATGTCTCTGCAAAGCGTATCTGCTCTTCTACTATGTACAATTCTATTATAAAATATGAAGTTTACAGCATGTACAAAATTTTAAGCCATGCTGCGGGAAAACCAACATCGGGCCTTTGAGAGCAGTATGGATGCTGGCGAGCCTGCGTGTGTACGCCATATTATCTGAATCTATACTGCGCACTTTATCAATCACAGACAACATGAGTAGCATTATAGCACTTATAACTATAGTAGTGTTTCCATAGCAACAAAACACTTCTATCTCTTCCTTTCACACAGACTAAAAATGTGAAAAAAAACAACGTTGGTTTCCCCAAAGCATGGCTCAGTTTTTAATGAGTATATTATAGGAAGCCAGAGGCACACACACAGCTGGGGGAAATGCATAACTAAACAATCACCATTCAAGACAGTTTGGAATGCAGCAGGTCAACAATCAACACTCACTCTTCCGGTATTCAATGACCATATGATAGAAGAAAAGCAAAACAAGTTCACTTGCAGGAAAAATATGCAACATCTATTACAGATTTATACATGTATTTGTGTAAAAAATTAGAAGTTATTCCTGGTTGCAAAATTTTGACACTTTGGTAAGTTTTCTTCAGGCTATACAATAAGTACAAACAACAGGAACATAAACAACCTAAACTATCATAGAGACAAATTACACAGAACATTGATTCTTCAACAATTTGTTCTTGGAAGTTCCATAATGCCCTGCCTTGCCAAGTCAGTAAATGGCACATAAATGTAGGCTCTCATATGCCTAAGCAGTAAGTATAACTCTTCTATCTGATTGGTCAGTTTTGAAATGGGTTTCACTGTTAGTCAATCAGGGGCTCATACTCAGCCAATCAGAAGCCAAAGATTTGGGTTTCTCACACCTGTAGCACAGGCAGACTTGGCAAACTGCCTAAAAAAACCATATATAGCAAATTCAACACAACACAGAAAATATTGCTGTCTTACATATAGCACTAGGAGTGACTTCAAACATTTACATGCACAATGGTAAACAGGTCCAAGTCCATTCTATCACCAGATTGTGCATAGATAGAACTTTCTTGCTTCACACAATTGATGCATGTATTTGTTTGAAGTAAGTTATATGGAATGCATCTGAAGCACAAAGCATAGACAAGGAAACTAAACGGTGATATGTTTGGGATCAATACTTCATTATCAAACAAATACGGCTCTTGTTAAGGAAATGCATTCAGAGAAAGAGTGTTTAACAGAAATACAAAATGTTTCTTGAAAGGTGCTTACTGTTGAAGTGAAACAGACACGGCAAAACTAAGGGTCACAACTCTGAACCATCATCATATAAAACGTCAAATGCATTTATGTACATGTACTTTGGTAAGGAGAAGATTCCATGTAAAAAGTTGGTTCTCGATCACGGTATAAATTATCAAGCAAAAAACTGTCTCTACATTCATACATACTTTCCACAGTATTCAAACTTGCTATATTTTTAATTTGTGAATCTCTGAAGTACAAAGCTTTAAATCCACAAACTTCAGGATTCTTTCAGAAATAAGCTAATTTCCCTAAGGACTTTAAATCAAACAGAAAATGCAGCATTTGTATACAGTAAACTCTTTTGAGTATGGTTTATAACACTTAATAAATACAACTGGTATATAAAATCAATACAAAATTTTTCTAACTGCTCTTCCGCATTGGCTGTTTATATTATGTAATACATTTTATTCATTGTTATTCCAAATGACATACTGTCTTCCGTAACAAAATTTCCTCTTAAAGATCCGAGTATGATAAATAACAAAACATACATTTTCAAATATACATGTAGTTACACACTTTAGGAACCAATCTACATGTACTTCGAGACTGGTTCAGGATATTATACTGTGAAACTGGAGGGTAGACTGCTTCTCTACAGAACACTGAATGATGGGAAAATGACTAAACCGGTCACCATGGAAGCTGGAACCAGTCTAAATTCCAGACTGGTCCAGGATATTACTCTTTATGATAGAAGGTTGACTGGTTCCCTACAGAACATTGAATCATGAAAACTGAAACCAGTCTACTTTCCCGACTGGTTCAGGATATTACTCTATATGATGGAAGGGTAGACTGGTTCACTACAGAAAACTGACTAATAGGTAAATGACTCAACTTTTCATCATGAAAACCAAATCCAATCCATGGTTCAAGAAATTACAATAACTGATTAGGGGAATACAACATGTTCACTACAGAACATTGAATGATGGGTAAATGACTCAATTGTCAGCATGACAGCTGATATTAACAGCCAATGGAATTGCACAGAATTTGATACAAATTATAAATAGTTCATACTAAGTAACACTGTCTACTTTATATATTCTGCCACGTGTTCAGATACAAGTACCGTAACCTGCTAAATGCTTCTATAGCATGTATCACACATCAATGTTTAATGTTCAAATTCTAACAGAATTCTGAAGTCCTGCTAACAATTGACAAAACATCCAGAAACTCTACTACTTGACAAAGTTAATTGTATACTTCTCTAATTTTCTAGGAAATGGTCCCATATAAAATGTTAACAATGATAACACAACAGAAATACATGTTTTTTTTTCATTGCTATGTTGGTTAACAACGTACACAGAATAAAACTTGCAACTGTCACATGTTAAAAATCTGTTACAAAAAATGTTTTAATAAGTTAACACAGGCTGGGTACTCAAACCACTTTCAGACTTTTGTTCAATAAATATGACAATGTCATCCCTCCATTAGTGATTAAACAAATTCCGGGTGTTCCTTTTTAATACTACAGAGTCTTGCCATCTCAAGAGACATGGAATATTGGTCATGTCTTTATTTGCAGACACGATGAACAATCCTGGGTTTACAAATGGGTCGATATAATATTGTGTCGTTAGGATCAGAGCTGCGACTGTAGGAGATCACACAAGATGGTGGCCACTCTGTCTCGACTTGCTCTAACTGTCAATCTGAACATCTGTAAATACACAACAAAATATTAACCGCTGATCCCCGTTTGCTTGTTAAATGAAAATTAAGAAATAAAAAATGTGTCTAATTTATTTTATCATTGATTAAATACAGTCAGTTGTTTGGATGCGAAAAAATAAATCACCCGTGAACAGAGTTTATCATTTTGATTCTAACACGATATTCTCTTTGAAAAATACCGAAACTATGTTCAACATATAGCAACATTTCATTAAAACTTATAAACACAGAATGTGATTCGACTTGTACATCACTTACCGCATGTATTGCCTGTGAAAAATGTGATGTATTTTATCGTAAATTAATGTACAGATTCTTTTCCTCTATATTTATATAGGAAAAGTTTTTGTGTATCGTGTTAGAATCACCCATATATGACAATGTAAGTACTCACTGCAAAGGTGAGAAAGCATTTAACTTTAGGAGATTGAGCTTAATACAAACACTCATTGTTGTCTGTGTTGTGTTAAATAAACGACTGTTTTAAAACAGTATTTCAGATATGTATTACCTGTGCTTGTTTATTCGGCTCGAGTCTGACAAGTACTCCCACTTGCTGGTTCCTAGTGTGCAGTACGCCAGCGGATACAAAATTCTCTGGGTTTGGATCTATTCCATCTAATACACTCACACTGAAGCCGAGCAACTGAAAGACATCGTGGAACCATTTATATCATAGCCTAATGCAAGTACAGTTGCACCAGTGTTAGCAGTCAACTCAAGTAAGCCACTTTTCTTTAGGTACATTTTAATTTATATCTTTCAATGAGAGAAATAACTCAGTATCTCATTATTTACATGTTTTCAAAACATTTAGTGTGTTTTCAATGTTGTTCCTGACCTTTATCCAATATGGAAATTTTAAAGGGTACTGTAACTTTATTATAAGCTGTATCCAGCAGTCACCTGCTATAAGCTGGGTGCTTGAGAAAGGTTTGACTGTAACATATTACCATACATACCTGCTTATAAGACACACTCGCTTATAAGACACATCTGTACCAATGGACTGGGAATTTGACCCTTGTATAAGACGCAGCCATATTTTACAATGAATATGGGAAAAATTTCTTAAGACACACACTGCCTGAGGCAACTGTTTGTGACACATGATCAAAAGCTTACCTTCGTTTTAATCTGTTCTGTATCCATGGGAGTTGACGCTTTGAATATCAGTTGACTTTCTTGACTGGGACTGTAAAACAGGAAATAAATGTTTTAAATTTTTTTTTAAACTGTACCGGAACACAATGCGATGTCTGACATAGCAAAACTTCAATAACATATGAACATATTACACTTGATCTGACATTATCTGGTCAATGTTTGTATTGAGACTAGCTAGTAAATGTCAAATCTCGAAAGCTGGTAAATGTCTGCTCTGGCACTCGTCCTTACAAGAACATGTATACCAGAAAATATGGATATAATTCTTACATAACTCTGCTTCCAGAATTCTCAACAAGGAGCCTTCGCAAGTATATACATGTACCATCATTCATACACATTGTCATCCTCTGACATCATTTTATGACAGCATGATGGTCTGTTACAAGTCCATGCATAAAAACATTGTTTATTACAAAATTCACAATGCTTGGACTCCTTAATTGTTCAACGGACAAGAGATTCGAAACATGTTAGAATAAACAATAAAAAGATCAGTGTGAAAGATGCCTAAACAGTTACTTACCTACTGAGAGCCTTCCATCTATTGAAGAACGTAGCAGAGTCCATTTCTGTTGGGGTTACGTATTTATTTAGAACAACTGGTAGTTTTAACGTTATCTTCTGCTGAGCACCACTATATCTGTAAAACAACAACAACTGGTGAAGATCAGGTGAAAACTGTTCGACTTAGATAGCAGACAAAGTGTGGATGCCACCTGCCACAAGTGTTCCCATAATGCGCCCATCTGGCGTATACAAAATATATTTTCTAAATTTTGCCACTTAAACTCAAATTATACTGTGAAGAAATGGGCCTTACTTTTCTTAAGTATTTCTACGTATTTATAAATTCTACCAATATGTAGAAATGGAAATATCGGTAAATACAGGTTTCTTGTGTCAAAACATAATACAAGATAATAGGATGCTTAAAATACATACAAGAATTGAATACTCATGATAGGGGCCTCGGCAAATTCTTGTACACAAGCCATATTGAACTGTTGTTTCACCTGGGCCCCAGCCTCCACCTCACTGCCCACTGGTTTTTGCTGAATACTTAAACCTACACAGAGTTAAGGAAAACAACCAAAGTATTGATATAAAAATTATGTATATGTTTGGCAGACATTCCTACATATTACCCAACTGACACCTTTTTTTACCCTTATCCCTTTTCTATATGTCTAAATTGATTTGTCCAGTATGTCAAACTGGACTTACCCATCTTTCAATTCCGAAAGTACCATTTATTGTATATAGGGATGTTCAGTCAAAGTTTAGACTGAATAGCGACTAGTGCAGACCATGATCAGACCGCACAGATGTGCAAGTTGATCATGATCTGCACTGGTTGCAAAGCGCCGTATCATTAGCCGTCATTATGACATGGAGTTAAATGACCCAAAAGCTGGATAGATATGAATTTTTGCTAAATGAAAGGATACTGTCAGTCAATGGACCAGGCTGACTAATGTCTACACAGAATGCATTTAACTGGAATGTTGTCTTGTTGCCGTAGAACACCCACAACCTGCCTAGATCCTCGCGGTACTCGGACTTCACACCGATTTGTAGGAGATCATTCTCAAACAATACACCATTGCTCTTACAAATAAATCTGTAAAAAGAATCAATAATAATTGTTGAAAATGTTGCACTTAGAGTATGGAAGACATTTGACATTTCCTCACAACAAAAACAAAATGCTTTAGAAATACAGGGCCTATTCATTTCATAACAATTCATTATAACAAACAGTAAACATGCAGCATATACTGTAATTTGGGTAATATTCGTGACAAATCAATTTTCACTATTTTCGCGAATTTCCCCCTCTAATCTAAAACTCTCATGAAAGATTCATTTCAAAGAGATTTACTATTAGAGAATTCCTTTTAATTCAGGAATAAGAACGTCTGTTCACAAATCGCGAAATTCTCATCACACGAAAATAACCAAGTTTACAGTATTGCTTAGTCATAGACACACTGCTAGGTATTCCTTCCACTCCAATTTTACTTGAAAAGTAGAACAAATGCTGAATCAGTTGCCCGTAGCAAAACAGCATGTACTTTTTTTTTTTTTCGGGAGGACCAAAAAAAAAAAAAAATAAAAATTAAAAATGTTAAAGTTCAAAGCATTGGTGTTGATGAGCTGTTGCAGTATTTAAGTTTTAATTTTTCTATATGCCACTATTCCTTTCACAATCATAATTCTTTTCATTAACAATCTGTTTATTACTTTTTATATCAATTTGATGCTTTACAAATATACACAACTTGAAAAACGCAACCAGAGATATAACGAGTATTTGTCGTAATTGTGAGTGTATTGGTTTTATTCAATAAGTTCATTACAAAATTCAAGCATAATTCGATCGAAACATGGTTTTATAAAACTAAAAGAGCAATTTTACTCACTGCTCAAATTCTGACATATTAAAAAGGTTGCGTTTTAAAGTTGGTAAGTATATAATTTGAACTAAGACTTCTCTGTACGATTTGTGGGTATTTTACCTTTTGAAAGCCTCCTCAGCCCCACCACTGAGACCCCCAACGTCCATGCCGTTGGTTGCTGGTGCAGATGGTGTAGTTGTTAGAGTATCGAACATGTCTACCAAGAGACCATCACCATTACCACCTACAGTCGGTGCTGAAGTCTGAGTCGGTGTGCCGAGTCCTAAAAGATCACCTGTTGCTGAACCACTCACTGGGGATCCCTGCAGGAAATACCAAAAATACAAATCTAGGGTATTTTCAAAATATTTGCATTCTTTTCTTTCTTGAAATTACTGGTATTCAAAATCCCTTAAATTGTACATCTGCCTTTAGTACTACTGTCAACCTCTCATTTTTAGTCATGTATTTTTTTCTTGTGTTTACCATACACACTATGGTATTTCAGTTATTAACAGGCGGGCAGTTTACCTAACCACTATTCCCGAGAACGACCTTTTAGTCATCTAAAGCCACAAATGTTTCACATCTTAATATTCCCGCTAAAATTTACCGTTGAACCGACTCGGTATTTTTTCTACAAGTCAGACAGAAGTTCGCTTAATTAGTCTCAACTAACAAGGATGTGACTTTACACTGATCATCGTATGTCCTTCAAAAATCTCAAGACCCATGTGGTTAATAAACGCACTTCAAAATTCCAAACTGTTGTATATTACCTGATAAACAATACTTGAATAACATTGAGAAAATTAAACCTGAAATCAGTTTTAAAGTGAGAACTAATACATTTCTGACTATACATGTGGTAGTCAACAGAATGGTTAAATTTGTGTAAAAATAAATAAACGTTTCCATGCAAGGACATTTGGCATGTGTCAATGTATAATCCAGAGCAACTTAGTATGTGTAGTGGTGAATTAAAAGTAAGCATTGATCCATTCAAAGGACATGTTTCATTTGGTAAAACAGAACAAAACTGCAATATGACAAAACAGAGTGACTCATTCTGTCAGACACAAATTTTACCTTAAGCTCCAACTCAAACAAAAGGGCCATCCTTGCCCCTATATTGCTGACCTGTGTTACATTTCAACTTTTTTCTACATTCAGATAAAAGGACACTGCCCAACCTTCAATCCTGCCTTATTTTTATGAATCATTACCTCTTGAGCAACTGTATTGTTTCAATATTACTTCAATATTTACAGGCAGGCAGATGCCCATTGCTCCTCTGAAGGACCATACTAGAACCCTTTTCTCCGTTAGAAACAGCCAGCTTCCTCACAGTGGGCCTTACACTTATAACCTCAATCAATGGGATGTTTAATGGTTTCAAGTAAGTGGCTTTAACAACTTAAAACTTAAAGACACAGACAGAGCTGTCAGCATAATAAAAAGTGTTAAGTCTTGTTTTGTCTTGATAGTCATTAAAAAAAAACTTGAGTACAAAAGACAAACTCATAACTTCACAAAACGCAACCCAATCTCTGCTAACACTAACAGGTATTCCTTCACTAACAAGTGTCAGCAAAACTGTGCAACATCTCAACATCTACGGCCAAAGTTTGCAGTTTTACAATAATATGTTTATGGCATCATTAGTTCAACAAAACCTGTGAGCATTATTGCTACAGAAATCCCCGTCCCACAAAACTGGCACACACACACTTGCATACACATCAAAGTGAGGAACATCGTCGGATACCCAAAACCTATCGGTGCCGTTGCTCTACAAAATCATCAAGAGTGGGTTTCCGACGATGAGTAAGGTGATGAAGACACAGAAACGGGGAAGTCTTGTGTTCTAAAACTGCAAATATGGAAATACTCTGAGCATTTTTTCAAGATATAGTAAAACAGAAGCTTTTGACATAATGATTGATTTTTCATTCTAACATGCAATTTTTCTCCTCGCAGGAAAAATAAATAAAATTTCCCCAAAGAAAAGTACTTTTATTTTGCATGAAAATAAAACTTATGGCAGAAGGAATTTTTTTCTTTTCTCTGCTGGCCGTAGAGTATTTTCAGATTTACAGTGCAACACAAATGAATGGTTGGTTAGTGTTGGGGTAATTATTAATGTCCTACTTTTTCTATGACGTCATCGGTGCTGCTCTCCCCCTGTGAAAAATGGAAAACTTCACGTCATGCATAGTTAGTAAACTATAGTTTAAAGTCATCACCATGCAAGAAGGAAATGTTGTTTTTTTCTTATTGTGTACGTAAAGGTATAGTATAAGAAGGTAATGACTTTATCTACATAAAAGTTGTAAGTAATGAACCGTTGCAACAACTATTGTTTGTTTCACCTTGTCTGTAATAATAGTTTTAAGTCTGAAAATATTTGTATCATTTCAAAGTTTTTGACAAAACTGTACTTTAATGGGCAAATACCTATGTGCAATTACGATGTTCATAAAATTTTGGTTAATGTGTACTCTGACTTTTGGCAATAGTCAGTTTTGCTTTATGCTGATATTTTAAAAGATATCTTGCATCATTTGCCTTCATGCTCCCTTCCTATAAAAAACAACAACTTTATTCTGTATCACAAGTTAGCTGAAATTTATCAATGACAACTGCCAAAAATAAACCTTGCACTTCTTACTTGAAAACTGCATGAAAGATCTTAAACTTTCAAATCATTTTTATCACCTTTCTAAATCTTTAATATGATATGTCTCAATTCTATATCAACCCAAAAAAAAACATATTTATAAAACTCTGTCACAGAAAAGATGAATCAAACACTAGCAAAAGAATAATAGTACTTCTATTCTATGTTGTTAATATTGATGTATGCATTTATCACTAATTTACTACAATTAAAAGTATAATCACTTATTAACCATTGCTAAATACATCTTTACCACAACTGTGTGCCAAATTTATTATTAGTAGTAAGTAATTAACATAAATATTGCATTTTCAGTTCATCTATTATCCGAAATTTTATAATTATCTTGCAAATGATCATCTATAGTACCAAAATAATTTCTGAAAATACATGCTAGTATACGAGACCATTTTGCTGAAAACCTTGCCTCCATGAAAGCATAGGGTGTGAACAGATAGCAGCACCTTTAAATCCATAATAAAGCGCTGGCAATGACAAAAGAAAAGTTACCAACTGTTTCTTTTAAAACTGACCCCAAAAGCTGCATCAGTCCCCCTTTGTAAGGCAAAAACATGCACTACACTTTTTAAAATGAAAAGCAGAAATGAGATAAACAACTTTAAATTGCTAGGGCATTTGACCTTGACATACTGCACTCAATCATGCCATAGAAACCATTTCAAATTATTTTAGTAAAACAGGAGGCCCATAAAGGCAAACTATCACTCTACTGGACTGTTCTGCGTAAGTTTTGTGAAAAACTTTTGGAATGTAATCAAGGAAAGGCTAACAGAGGTCACTGTGACCTTTGACCTACTGACCCCACAAACAGAAGGAACCCTCAATGCAGTACGACCAATCATCCAATGAAGTTTTAAGACTATTCTTGATAATTATTTCACAAAATATTGAGAGGAAATGATTTTCAAAGTTCAAGTCAGTGTGACCTTGACCTTTGACCCCGCAAACAATTATTATATTATACAGGTTGTATGTAACCTTCTGAGCAAGTTTCATGAAAGTCAAATGATAACTGTGACATGTAGAGTGATATCAAGGAAAATTTTACAGACAGACAGACAGACAAATCACCATGGCATAAGCTCTGCTGGACTTTGTCATAACCATAACTTGATTCAAATATTTCAGAACACCATTATCTGGCCATCTATCTGAGTAGTTACAAGTATAAAATGAGGAAGGATGGTGAATAAACAACTGCTAATCACCCGAAGCGTTAACAGTTACGGATATGTTGGGAAAAATTTCTTTACGAGTTTTCTACTCAGAGATGATAAATGTTTGAATATTTTCTTGTTTTAATTCCTGTTTCTGCAGTATTTCATTTATTTACAACTGCTGGGTAGTTTACCTAACAGTCGTTCCTGGTAAGGACCAGTACTAGGCCCCTTTCCTATCTGAGACACTGCCCACTCACACAAATGATAGTTTCGAACCTATGACCCTTAATCAGTGAGTGGTTTAGTACATATTCTTGCAATACACTGCATGTAATGAAATGATGAAATACAGCATGAAATTCTAGGCGTGAGACGCTGCTGTGCTAAAGCTTTCTGATACCTCAGCAGTCCAGGGTGTAAGCTCCGCCGAATAAATACCATGGAATATGGAGAGCGGGTATACAAGTAGGATGTTTACTCATGGAAATTTCACCATTTGAAATGCAAAGGGAGATAATCTTTGAGGAAGAGGAATGCAGGGGAGGTAATTTGAGGCTGTGCTTGGGCCTAGGATGGAACTGCGGGGTCGTACAGCATCAAACCCATCCAAAGTGATTCCTGTCGAGGTTGTCAGTGTGAGTGCTGGGGCAGCTGTAGCCCCTGCAGCAGCAGCAGCAGTTGGGGCCCCTACACTTGGGGCTATGGTGATCTCTGAAGGTGGCTCGGACAGTGTCACCAGTGCATCCTTCTTCAGGACAAAATAAATGATTTAATATAAAACAGTTTAACTTGAAACACCATTAAACTAATCACTTAACTTGAATTGACATTTAATTAATCACTAATTAACTTTCATTTAACTTGAAGTTTCATTAAACCTTAATTACCATTAATATTGTTTAGAAGGCAAACAAATTTCTTTTATTTCAGTATCAGCACCTTACACACTATATCATCAAATTTAAACAAATCAGCATGTATTTTCACAAGACACATCTACATGTAGTTTATTGTGCGTATCAGCATCTTAGGAAAGCGTGTTCAGAAAGAAACAAACTTAGTTAGCTTACAAAGACCTCAAAATCTGAACAGAAACATGCATATTGCTGAATCGGTTCACCAAAGCCATATTAGATTTTACTCCAGATGAATATGTCAGAAGTAACAGGTTAGCTTTTCATGGCAAAAAGAAGTAAAACTAGAACTGTCACAAGGGTGACGAATTATACCCCCACAATACAGCTTTGTCACAGAAGTATGGCAACCATAAGAAAGGAATGCCACAAGGACATACATTTCGGTTATTATACAATAAGTTGTGTAAAGTATTGTTTTAATAGCACACAAAATATGTAAGGTTGGAAAGTATGGATTATTATTAAATTTAATAGGTTTATTTCAAACATGTTAATATCGCTAACCTCCCTATCAAATTTCATGATCCTAGCCCCAGCGTTCTTAAGTTATCATCCGGAAACCGCTTAACGTTTCGAGTCATGTGACCTTGACCTACAGACCTCAAAGTCAAACCTGACCTGTATTTCATGATGTTACACCTGTGTACCAAAAATTATTTCAATAGGTCAAGCCTTTCATGAGTTATCATCCGGAAACAGTTTTACTGTTCAGGATCACGGACCTTGACCTTTGGCCTACTGACCCCAAAGTCGAACTGACCTGTATTTCATGTTACAGCTGTGTACCAAAAATAATATAAATCAGTCAAGTCGTTCAGGAGTTATCATCCGAAACCGTTTTACTATTCCGAGTCACGTGACCTTTGGCCTACTGACCCCAAAGTCAAACTTGACCTGTATTTCATGATGTAACACCTGTGTACCAAAAATTATTTAAATCGGTCAAGTCTTTCATGAGTTATCATCCGAAAACCGTTTTACTGTTCAGGGTCACTGTGACCTTGACCTTTGACCTACTGACCCCAAAGTCGAACTTGACCTGTATTTTCTGATGATGCACCTGTGTACCAAAAATTATTTAAATTGGTCAAGTCGTTCATGAGTTACCATCTGGAAACCGTTTTACTGTTCAAGGTCACTGTGACCTTGACCTTTGGCCTACTGACCCCAAAGTCAAACCTGACCTGTATTTCATGATGTTACAGCTGTGTACCAAAAATTATTTAAATTGGTCCAGTCGTTCATGAGTTATCATCCGGAAACTATTTTACTGTTCAGGGTCACTGTGACCTTGACCTTTGACCTACTGACCCCAAAGCGAACTGACCGTATTTTTTATGTTGCACCGTGTACCAAATATATTTAAATCGGTCCAGTCGTTCATGAGTTATCATCCGGAAAACCATAAAACCAACAGACCGACCGACCGACCGACCAACCGACAAGCTCACTCCTATATACCCCCCCCCCAAACTTCGTTTTGTGGGGGTATAATTAAGAAACATTAACATTTACAGTATTCTTGGTAAAGACACATAATGCTTTAAATCTACTTTTATTTGTATTAGTGCTGGGGCAAGCAAGCATTATAATATTAGGCATATACAATATATAGAAGTAAACAACAATAAAGAATTAGGCAATTACTACTACTGAGTACCGTTCAGCTAATTGTAATTTGATCTCCACAAAGACTGTTAGATAAAAGTTACATAAATACTGCACATGTATCTGCACTAATTCAAGGCTCTGCTAATATTAGAACTACATGTATATCAAAGCAGACTCAACATCCTTGCAACACAAACCCCGATAGTAACCAAATTGTCTAAATCATAAATCCAAGGTCCATTACTCTGCCACTATTCTGGACTACGGAATCGAAAATGATACCACATACATCTGCACTACATGGTGAAGCAATGTACCAGGTTCATTGCAATACCTCTATAACCGGAAGTAGCTTTAGAGGAAGTAGTTTAAAGCCACAGACAGACTGCCCCAACCAACCATCAACACGACGACTCCTATATACCCCCTTCAAACTTCACTTGTGCGGGTAAAATAAAAGCATTCTTAAGGAAGCTTGCACTAAATTTAAAAGCCCCTTGCACCAAATACTGAAAAAGAAATACTCCCAAGCATTGATTAATTAAAACCCAAATGCTGTGAAAGATAGAGGAATTGTTTTGCATACCTGAGACATAAGGTTAATAGTAGTAGGTGGGTTGGGCTCAACATTATTTGACATCAGGGCTGCTGGAAGTTTTGTCGCCGTGTGGTCTTTCTGTTCACTGCCCTCAGGAACACTTGATGGCTTCTTCTTCTTAAGCTTGGCTAGAATCGAAGACTCGCGTTCCGGGAATGGAGGCATCTCTTCTAAAACCGTCGCCTGAAGTGCATATTTTGTACAAAATACACTATCTAACTCTAAATTAATTATTTCTTTCATTCTAGAAGACTAGTGTACCTTAATAATAAGCAATATCCTGATTTTCAAAGCTTCCATATACGACTCTTAAGTCATTAAAGTTTGCGTCACTTTCATTGCCATTATCTGAGCCGAGTCATTTCTCAGCAGTCGATACATTAAAACGCTACAAAAAGTGTTTTTAAGTTTTTCTTTTCAGATTTTCTTACATTTTTTTAATAAGACTTTCTTTATACATTAAAAGGTTTGCTTCAAAACAAAAAGCAATACGAAACAGAAACTAGGTCAATGTGGTTTTTCTCAATCTATTAAAACTCCTTCAATGCCCTTACAATATAAACATCTACACCTACCAATACATCAGCAGTTGCTATTGAACTTAGTTGTAAATATTCGATACTTCTTTGCTGAAGCTCTACATCTGAATTGCGCATGTTGTTATCACTTTTTAATACCTGAAAAGGTAGAAGAGAAAGAAAGTTATAAAAAGTATTCCCTTTTAACACACATGTAAACAAGTAAGTCTACAAACCACACTGTACCAAAATTGTCGCTTCAGTTTCACGACACACATGGATTAACATCAGCCTAAGCAGCAGAATGGAACAGAACAGAGCAGAACATACTTACTAGAGCTGATCAGTCAGATTTGAATAGTTATATCATATTTGATCTGGATCCACATATTGTTTTCCTTGTCAGTCACATTATGTTCTTCAGATTAAACGCTCAATTCAACAGTATTTGGGACATGCTCAGAAGCAGTCAGTTTACCTAACCATCGTTACTGGGATGAACCAGAACTAGACTTCCCTCCCTCATAAAAAACTCACTGCCAACTTTCTGATATAGAGTTTGGTCAGTAGCCAGGCTAAAACGACCCTCTATTGATGAGGTTAGTTGTTACAATTCAGCGACCAAAACCACATCACCATGGAGACAGGTCACTAGGACGTCTTTTCTGCAGTACCAACTACAGCAATAACTTAAGAAATTACAGTTTTTTTTTATAGCACATGAGCCTAGTAGAGGCTATCAGACCATAACAATAAATAAATCATAGAAAAACTTACATCTTGTATGGTAGTTTTAATCTCTGGAAACAAGTTAACAAACTTGATGTACGTAGACAATAGGAGACCTCTTGTTGATGGAGCACACAGGTGGTATTTCGAGTGTAGAAGTTGAAACTGGACTAGAGGGCTGAAATAAACGGCAACATTTATTTTTCACTTCCAATCTATGTAATAATCTGATTTCCTTTTCTTGAGGTTTAGTGCTCTATTCAACAGTATTTCAATTTATTATATCATACAGTTTACCTTGCTATAAATCCCGAGGACTGTAAAAACCTGTAAAATTTCTAACATAAAGTCAGGTTTATAACGGAGCTCAAACTAGTCACCCCCAATCAGTGAACAATTTACGATCCATAATTAGTACTCAAAAGGACTGATAATACAATAAACTGATCAGGAATTTTCCAAATTGTGGACACATTGAACACTCGTATACATTTAATTATGTACAAGCACCAAATGTCGGACAAATCTATTTATGAACAAAATGATTGCACAAAGACCGGAGAAACTCCACCAATTTGATAATTTTGTTTCATTTTTAATAAATAATATAGACATATAGATTAAATATCTGTTTGTATTAGCTTGTAGTACCTTGATCTAGGATCCCCTGCTATTAAATTGCCAAATTCCCCAAGGATATATCCTCCAACTTTCACCATGTTCTCATGACATGCGGGTGCCTGTAATGCCTGTAACAGAAAACACAATAACCTCACTATTAGATTCTGCGTTTTAATGAAAAATCCCATTATGCATATGGGATAAGTCCCACCATGCTGAGGTTAGAACTACAGACTAGGTACAGACATACCACAGTGTCAGTTGTCACCGAAATCCTAAAACCCACTTGTCTTATACTAATTTCATATGCTACATCCACTGGCCATTTTCATATAAATCCACCTGATTTAAGTAACCACAAACTTTGCATACTGTTAACTGGGTAAGTTTCGTGTGACTAAAATTTTGTGAATGGTGGGCAGACAGACTTATTCCCCAATTTTTAATTCTAAATTTAAATTTTAAGGAGAATTCTCTATTAAATAGTAAATCTACGTGAAATGAATCTTTTGTGCGACTTTTTAAAAGGCAAAGTGGGAAATTGCAAAAGTAGCAACATTTAAATCATCCGTATGACCTAATTTACAGTATATCACTTGGCTCGCTGCTTAAGACAGATTTGACTGTATAAATCTTTTTCTTCTCTTTCAAGTGTGTCCTTAGATCAGCTACATGTTACTGAACAAAATAGCTGTAAAACTGAAAACCAGGAAGTGAAACAAACAAGTCTATAAACGTAACACTTGATAGTTCCTGTCTATGAGGTACGGTTTTAATCCTGGACAAGTAAATATCTGTGTCTTGCCTAAGGGGACAACTGTAGTGGCAATGATCGGGATCGAACCCGGGACCCTACGATCCTGAGATGAACGCGCTACCACTGTGCCACCACTAGTACTTCACCGTGTATACTTTACCTCGAAGACAGTTTTTGCTGCGTATCCTTGCACATCATCTCTGTTGATCACAATCTGAATGACTCGGTACCACACTTCCTCGCTCACATAGTCTCCAGCTATACGTATAAGGTTCAGGATAACGTCCACATACCAGGTGTAATCTACAGCGTACTTCTCCGCCAAGATAGCTACTTTCAACACCTAAAGTACAACATACATTGCTTACTTAAGATGACATTCACTGCACAATTTCACAATGCCTCTATTTTCTGTATTTATTTACACACAAGAAAAACATGTATTTCACCACTAAAGGGTATCAAAGTTAAATGCTGATGGTATAACCGTCTCATTCACCAGTTTTGGTGTTTTTGTATAGCATGACTATCTCACACTGAGTGTTTCAACATTTCTATAAAGATTATGCAAAGTACTATACCTCGTTACCCTTTAATATTAGTAGCCAAGTGTACAGACATATAGTATAAACTTACTAACCTAGCATCTGTCATTGTTGATTTTAAATATTGCACTGTACCAGGTGAATGAATTGAATAAAACTACATCAGTATCGCAAAAAGAAATTTCAGTCCGTTATTCAAATAGTGCCACGCCTTTCCAATTAAACCATACCATTTCTTCTCTAATGGAGTAGTCTGCAGACTCTAGGTACTCTAACATCTCGCCGACAATCTCTTCTGCATTTGTTCTATCACACATGGCATACAATAGATCTACTGCTCTCTGTCGTACACTAACATCTCTCTCTGTCTGTAAATAGTAATAAAATCATTCACTTAGACACGGAACACTTGAGAGAACAAGGAAGTTACAACCCTAACATGGTCCACTGATCTTGTGAGTAAAATGCAGTTTCATCATGGTAAACAACTGTGTCAAATCACTTTAAAATACTTCAGTGCATTAAGAAGTTACAATCCTAACAAGGTCTACTGTGCCTGTTTTTTTAACATGTTTTGACCTATTTACATACCATGGTCTTGTGAAGTAAATGCAGTTTCATTAAGGTCAAACAACTGTGTCAAATCATTTTAAAATCAGTGCATAATGAAGTTACAGCCTGGACATTCTCTCATTTTGATACTTAAGTGGCTATCCTACACTGCTCACTCTATTATTCTATTAGCCAAACTGCAGACGCAATGAATGGTATTACAATTTTTTTTGTCGTCCTAGTGACATAATATCGTAGTTTTCAGCTCAGGTGGTGTACAGGATGACAGTTATTAATTAAATTATCTAATTTTGGAACACGACCTACCTTTAAAGCTGTGATAACTGTCTCTTGATGTTTTTTGACAGCTTCGTGCGAAAATTCTGATGTTGCTAACAGACACATACTTTCTAATGCCAGGTATCTATAAAACAGACAAACGTGTTAACGTAAGGTATTAAACACAAATCTATGAAGCTGGAAAGTTAGCAACTGTATCCATATATTCTGTCTTAAAGCCGTTTACTCTAGTTTTAACTGATTTGTGAAAAGGTGACCAGATTTAATAAATTTGAAAGTACTACATTGCAGACATGGAATATATAATTTGTGAACTTAAACAATACAAACTTTTTAAAAAACTCTAGATCCTGCAAGCACAAATATAGCTTCCATTTGTTTACAGTAGCCATCCTATATTTAAATCAATACAAGAGGGCCAAGATGGCCCTATATCGCTCACCTTGGTACAAGTCCACTTGCCTGGTGGAAGATCACTAGATAATGTTATATACCAAATAGGTTTTCCTATATACGTCTTTGTAAAACAAGTGACCCCCCCAGGTCAATTTTGACCCCAGGGGCATAATTTGAACAAACTTTGAAGAGGTCTACTAGGCGATGCTACATGCCAAATATCTAAGCTCTAGGCCCTGTGGTTTCAGAGAAGAAGATTTTCAAAGTTTTTCCTATATAAGCCTATGTAAAACTAAGTGACCCCCCATGTGGGGTCAATTTTGATCTGGGGGTCATAAATTGAGCAATCTTGGTAGAGGTCCACTAGACAATGCTACATGCCAAATATCTAAGCTCTAGGCCATGTGGTTTCAGAGAAGAAGATTTTTAAAGTTTTTCCTATATAAGCCTATGCAAAACTAAGTGACCACCCCGGCGGGGTCAATTTTGACCCGGGGGTCATAATTTGAACAATCTTAGTAGAGGTCCACTAGACAATGCTACATGCCAAATATCTAAGCTCTAGGCCTTGTGGTTTCAGAGAAGAAGCTTGTTAAAGTTTTTCCTATTTGTTGCCATAGCAACCAGAGTTCTGCATGGAATGGAATTCTTTGAACAATTTTGGTAGAGCTTCATGCAAGGAACATTCCTGCATAGTTTTAGCAACATTGGCCTAGTGGTTTCAGAGATGTCATTTGAATCAAAATGTTGACGGACGACAGACAATCATCAATCAGGAAAGCTCACCCTGGTGTAGCCAGGTGAGCTAACAATGACTGTAAATTTCAACCACTTTTGTAAAATAGTCCGGCATTACTATTTATTTGCTCTATTCTGACATGTATATTTATGAGCATTTTTTTTCAGTTCCCAAGGTTACCAACCTTAAATTAGTTTCCCTATGTTGTAAAAACTGTCCTAATTGGTTACAAGCTCTGACTAGAAGGTTGGGATCACTGTCCATGTGTATAATTAAGTTAATAGCTTCAAACAAAACAGCGTTTTTTGCATTGGAGTGCTGAACTTTCTTTGACTTTGGCGGCTCCTGTGCTTTGTTAAGGATTGTTTCAAGACATTCTGTGAGTCGAGTCTTCACTGCCGGATCCTCTGAAAAATATAAAATATTTACAATTTGTTAATATTTTCGATGAACTGTGATACAAATGGTTTGATTTCTGAACCACTGTGTTTGTCAATATTTAATATGTGCTGTACCCACTTAAACAAATGACTGCTTATTTTAACATGTTTAGTATCAGGGAATCTGAGATGTTGTAAAGAGCTGCTTTTTCTCGTTTTATAGGAATTAGATTGGAGCACTGGAGTGGAATTAATGGTTTATTTGACAAAAGCTGCTGGTACGGACTAGTACTCGACCTCTATCTTCTGTAAGAAACTGAAATGATGGGCAGCAAGGCTCAAACCTATGACCTTCCATCAATGAGAGGTCTGGGTGATTTCAAGTCAGTGACAAAGTTACCAGAACTGCAATATTAATTCTTTATGGCCCATGACATAATTATCAGTTGAAATGCCAAGAGAGAACACATTGACTGAGAAGATTGTGGTGCACAGTAATTGCTCCAAAATCTCAAAAGCAATCAATACCTGGAGGAGGGTAATTCTGTAACAGTCTAAGAAGTTTCACAGACAGCCACGGCGCTGGAACAAAATAATATGTGTAGTCCTGTAGGTCTGTGTATGATGATGTCACAATCTGTAATGTACAAAACAAAGGTTACATACTGCCAGCACAATGTTAGTTTCACATATGTTCATTTAGATTTAAATAGGGAATCACAAACATAACATGATTTTCACTGAGTAAACATGTTTTTTATTGGAATATACCATTTAATGTAAGACTGAGAAGAAATTTACAAGACTGTATGAAATGTTCTTCAGTTTTTTTCATGCCACAGTTTCAAAAACAAGAGGGCCATGATGGCCCTGTATCGCTCACCTGTCTACCATTGGCAAAAATAAAAGGGTTATTAATAGCAGAAAGGTCGGGGGGCCGGGGGGAGGGCCCCCGGGGGGGAAATTTTGACCCTGAGGTCATGATTTGAACAACTGGTAGAGAGTCAATTATTGCCACATGCTGAAATCTAAGCTCTAGGCCTCTTATTTTGCTGTCTGATCATGATCTGCACTGTTGGCATCATTTTTTGCTGTCTGATCATGATCTGCACTGAAGCTATTCATTGTATGATGGCTGGTCATGATCTGCACTGTCAGCTTTTTATTTTTTGCGTCTGATCATGATCTGCACAGTTTGCTAGCATTATTTACGTCGATCATACGCACTCATATTTAGCTGCTGATCAGATCGCACTTTCATTATTTTCTGTCGATCATGACTGCACTTCTGACAAATTTCAAGGATATCTGGGCTGAAAATGTGTAACATCTAGAGTGTTAACAAAGGTTTTTCCATATTTGGGCTGTGACCTAGTTTTTGACCCCAGATGACCCATATTCGAACTTGGGTAGAAATCAACAACAACCTTCTGACAAATTTCCAGGATATTTGGGTGAAAATGTTACCTCTAGAGTGTTAACAAGGTTTTCCCATATTTGGGCTGTGTGACCTAGTTTTTGACCCCAGGTGACCCATATTAAAACTTGAGCTAGAAATCATAGAAACAACCTTCTGACAAATTGCCAGGATATTTGGACTGAAACAGTAGCCTCTAGAGCCTTAACAAATTTTTCATTTTGGGCTCTGTGACCTAGTTTTTTAAGCAATGCCCATGATTACGGTGGGACAAACATCCACCAAGTTTCGGGGGAAAGGGGGGGAAAAAGTGACCACTAGAGTGTTAACGGGGAACAAAGTGGACGGAGGAGGGGACTTCATCGTTAATAGCTCACCCTGAGCCAGCTCAGGTGAGCTAACAAAAAACAACATATAAACATATGACACCAACCAACTGTGTTGTATATAGAGAAATTCGCTGTAACTAGTAACTTTTATAGACATGGAAGGAGTTCTTAACAGTTTATATCCTTCCCTAATGTATAGGAAATATTGGTACATAACTACTAGGCAATACCTTCCTTGTGAGGCTACTAGCTAGTAGAATGCTATTATCTGTTCAAAGTTACTTTTCTTTACACAGATTAAAAAATATTCTGAATTTTCTGAAAAAGTTTTGTTTTCTCAACAATCATTAAATGACCCATCACAGTTTTAAACTGTGGCACTGGGTACCAATCCTACTCAACTGAGACAAAAATCAGTTTTGGTTCTGGTTCTACTGGCCTTTGGCTACATATTCAGACTGGTACCACAAATATTAATACACATGTGCTACTAAACTGAAATAGAAAACTAGAACCAGACTGGGCCTTGTGTGACAAAAAGGAACCAGACCTAAAACACAAGTTGGGTACCAGTCCTGGTAGCACAGGTTGGGTACCAGTACTGGAAACATAGATTTGGAACGAGTACTGGAAACAGGATAGGTACCAGCAATGGAAACACTGAATGAGTATCAGTATCATACTTACCCTGCTGAGCCGGGATACAGCTAAAGAAACACAGCCTTTGTATTCTTCAGGATTTTTCTTCACAAGATTTTCTATCAGACTGGTAGCTGCTGTAACAACACCCTAAAAGACAAAATGTGACAGTACATTCACATTTTAATGATTTATCTAACATTGTATACTGCAGTTTTCTGTCTGCAGGAAGTTCATTTTCCTTTATCACGGAAGTCATCCAAAAGCAATTTAGCCTCAACAGATAAGGAAATTTAATACAGGAAATTGAAAATATGTACTTTTGCAGACTGGTAATCCCACAGAGTGGTATGAACAGGAAACCACCAGACAACAATCAAAACTTCGGCAATTTTCAATGCAGAAATATACTTAAAATGCTTCAACAATTTAATTTCGTACTATTGGAGACAACCATCTATTACAATGTCTGCCATTTATTTTCGTTCTCAACTAGGTTCCCGTACAGAAAACATCCAAAAACAGGTAAAACCCCGAGAATGAGAGTTACTTTGATTTCATATATTCATAGTTTTGTAAGTTTTGCCATTCTGTTATGCATACACCTATGTTGTTTTGTAAGTCTTTGATACTTTAACCCCGACCCAGTTAGAGACAAATATCTAAACATCGCAACCTAGGCACTGATAATAATCTTTCTACATCTTTGTACAGTATGATCATGATCTGCACTAACATTTAATCAGTTAGTAGCTTTCAGTAATTACTATAGCAACTTTCACAGAATACCTGAATAAATGATAAATGGAACTGACAAACTAACAGTTTCCAAGTTAATTTTAGAAACTAAGCCGAGACAGGGTTTACTGTACTGTATTGCACGATTATAAATGATCTCACAAAACCATAGCCCTTGACCTACCATGTGTTGATCGTTGAGTAAATGAATTATTCGTGACGTCCACTCCCCCATTGGAATTATATCGGGTGATGACCGTAACAGCCGTAGCAACGTTAAAGCTGCGCTCTGCTTCACAGCATCTATTGTGTCTCTAAAATAAAGAGATATTCAGAAATATACAAATTTGTTCAGTAAACAGTATTAACATGTATCATTTTACAATAACTTAAGTTTATGTGCCATTTACTTTGTTCATTTTAAACAGAGTTAGTGTATGAGATATTAATAAAACATCTTTTCAAATATTTTGTTCCATCAAGTACATCAGACTTTAAGCTAGGTTCAACATGTGATGGCCCTCAAAGGAACATACCTTAGTATTGTATGAGAGATGTATTTGTGATGAATTTCCAACATAGAAACCAACAAACATTTACCAACTGTAAAATGTAATTAACTATAGAATATCTGAACAGAAACTGAAAAACAAACAACTCAAAGCTGATGGTTTCACTGTATTGCTAAGTTTAATGTCCATCGAGAAATGTTCATGATACAGTCAACCCTGCCCTTGCAACCACCTGAGTTAAGCAATGACCTGACATATGCAACCACTTTATATTCCTTCCTTGTAATATCAGACAATAAAATGTATCCTGAGGTAAGAGACCACCTATCACGAAATCACAATAGCTTTCCCTGTGTGGTTGCTTTAGAAAGGTTTAAATGTATATTAATTTTCACAGTAATTACAGCTTAACAAATCAAAGAAATATTCAATCATTATGTTTTAGTGCTATATATAATGGAATTCTCACTTATAATGTGCAATGGTTTCAAAAGTAACCCAGGATAAGGGGGCAAACACTTCCTGTCACTTGACTTTAATGTATATCATGCATAGAAACGCTGAACAGAAGTACTGAAAGTTTTGTTTTTGCTATAACACGCAGAGTGCCAACGAAACTGCACGGAAAACATTATCAAAATGATAATGAATTTCATTATTTCTGATTTTTTCACCATCTTGTTACTTGAGCTTTTTGCATGACTTTTTATTTTTGCTCCTCTAAACCATTTGATCAACTCTTGACACAAAGCCTCTATCTGGCTTGATTAATGTCTCAGAAAGTGATAGGTAAATGATTAAAACGGTGAAAAACTCCAATCACTCTACCTAGACTCAATATTGGATGTCTTTTGCAAGGCAGGTGTCAGTGTTCAACGGCAACAGTAGAAATTCAATTATGGTAAAAACGTAAAATTGTCTGGAACAACTAATAGAATAGTTCCAATATGTCTTTCACATCACTTTGTGAAAAGAGATCTATCAAATAAGGGTCTTTTAAAGACAAAAAGACAACAAACCAGTAAGTGAAGCCCACTCAGCAACAGAAGGAATATAAATTCCAACCAAAAAACCTTTAAAAGTCAATTCAATTAAACAGAATACAATTTCTGAAGGGTTACTAAATGTATTTTCATTCTATAGCGCTTTCTTCAACGTAGAAAATATCACAAGATTTTTTCCAGTAAGTCAGTAAATAGCTCCTTCAACCCTTACCTTAAACCATTGTATTATATTCTTTTGCAAACATGCACAGTGCAAGACTCAAGGTCAGAAGAAAGTTTGTGAAGGTTTTTCTTTTTTCCTGCTTTACAAATTTCGTAATTTTAATACAACTACACTGCAATCTTTAAACCCTGCTATTACAGAAAATACATTTACACCCCCTTACTAAACACCTTGTTATATTGGAATCATTCTTAAATCTTTCTTCGAAATACCTGCATCAAAAATGATTTACACTTCTAATACCACTTCAAAAATTTTATTCTTGTGTAACCTGTCAGATAACTTACATATAATGCATCTCTATAAAATCTCCTTTTCCCTCTTTTCTATATACAGTACTTACACTAATTAATTCAACTTTTTTTGGTATTTTAAAGATTCGGCTTCTTTCATACAATCTACACTTAAGCCCACTTAATGGGGAAAATTAACATAACACCCATCTATTTAACTTTGCTCTTTTGTTGATGTTGGAGATATCAAGTATCAATTAAAAAAAAAAATTCATGTGCATTTGACTGTCATTGGTAAAATTTATATCCATTTAGATTCTAATTTAGATTAGATTCAATTCTTGTGTCACGCAAACAGGTAATAAATGTTTTCTTGGACGTTGTTTGAAACCTGATCTCAAATAAAACACTTTATTCTACCAACAATACTTTGCAGTCTGAAGCACCTAAATGCAAACGAATGACGTAATTTACGCGTCACCTACCCAGACACGAGAAGTTTTGGTATATCCACACTAAGACCTTCGGCCATGTCTCTACTCCCGATGTTCGCTACACACTGCAGGGCCAGCGTGATGTGCACTGGGTTCCTGCTTGCCAGGTCATTCCTGATGGCCTGAATGACTAGCTTCATCAGCTCATTTGTTGCCCCAACGAGGACTGATATAAACAAGTAACCCTGTAAACACAAACAAGCTCATCAATTACATGCACACGATGCAGGAAGAATTTTGTTCAATTACAAAAACATGAATTACAAAATTTTTATTTTTAAATTTTTTTTTTATTCACACTATACCAAATACATCAGCTTGAACAAAGAGCTGTTTCTTTACTGCCTTCCCAGACTCCTTAACAATACAAATCTATTTTCTACAAGTGACTAACAACTTTCAAACACAGAACCAGCCCCTTTACAACATGGAACTTTCAACTGATTTTCAATAGCAAGAGTCCTGCAAAACAATGTTATTAACAACCCTGGTAAAACCAACTGCACTTGCCAAATGGACAAATATTAAAACAGGCTTTTCATGTGTAAAATAAAGGAGTAATAATACATATACATTTTGTCTTCCATTCACACTGATCAAAAGTTCTTGTCCGACTCAACCAAGATACATATTTATGCACAATGCTTTAAACCTTTAAAAGTGAAACAACAATTGCTCTTAGACTGGTTTCAATTTCTTGCTAAATTGTAATAAAAGAAGCTTCTGTTAAATTTGAAGGAGAAAACAATTACGAAAACTTGGGATTACAAGTACTAATTATATTAACAAGTGTTCTGCTTAAAGCCTCCATTACAATATGTCATTTTCTTTTTATGAGATACATAAGTGGCCACAGCCTCTTATATCAACTTGATTAGACAGAAGCACTTACGATTTGTTTTTCTGTATATTTGTTGGAGCTGAGGAGGTTAACGGCCTCCATGTGACCGAAGTCAATGTCGTGACCAAGCAGGAATATAAATAACAGCTTGCAGACATACTTCTTCTTCTGGTAACCATCCAGGGTCTTGTCTCCTGTCGACAAAAGATGGAATAATGTTATGATGTCATACAACCAGACAGAAGTACACCAAAACTGGCAAAATAACAACACAGTATTGCAGGGACAGAAGTTCCAATTCTTAATTTACAAGGGAGCATAAATGTCTTGTTAGTGATTTTTTTTAAAAACCTGTTCCGGGTTGTCTTGGCTCTTTGCCAATATATTTAAAGTCCCATTAGCAGTTTAGATGCAAAATTACCGGTAGTTCTTATTATTTTACCAGCAAAATTGACTTTTGTTTGTTTGAAAGACACTTCTAATGTTGCTTTTTAAGTGAAAAAATGATACTGCAAAAAATAAGAAACCCTGTCTCAAAAAGCATTTTCGAAAAAGAAGCGCCACAGATATGAAAGAAATGTGTATGCCAACACTGTTTCACACTAAATATAACACAATTCCATCAATATAACACAATTCCATCAATATAACACAATTCCATCAATATAACACAATTCCATCATTATTCTATCTGTAAATTTATTAGCAATTTATAGTTTCTAAAGTGCTAATGGGGCTTTAAGAGAAACTTAAAATCATACAATGTGTATCTTGTCTGTTCCATTTCTTCATAGTTGGAGGATTCAGTTTTGTATGTGGGTCTGGTTGTTAATGGGTGCTGTTTGGGGATTATTATTTTTATCTTAATTTACAATGTGAATTTTGTTTACTTTAACTGATGTGCTGAAATTGATCATGTTGATTACCAATCCCTGCAACTCAAAGTTCATTTCATTTTTATTAAATACAGGGCCTGCAGAGATTTTAACACAATTCAATTTTCTAATGCCTATGAATCAGAATTTCATTTTCCAAAATATAGGAGTTGGAAATCAATTAAATACACGTCTTCTTTTCACGAAGTTCATCACTGCAATTGTCTGTCCACAATACAATTAATTCCTTCTATCCGTTTTCTTAAAAAAATGTAGCATGTGAGGACAACTTCTTTACACATGTAGTCCCTCGATGTTTCTATCTATATTTACTTGACAAATGTCACAATCTGTTTGATAAATGTTTAATCTTTGTTACAAGGTCTACTTCAGACAGCAATTGTAGACATACCTTTAAATTTTGACCTGATATTTGCCAATTCTTTGTTGATTCTCTTTATCTCAGCTTCTTTACTTTTACCTGAAACAAATCAATATTAATCATGTTAATAATTATATGCATACATATACATATCATGAAATCCTCTAAACTTTGACTTTATTCATTTTTTCCCCTTACATTTAACACCTACTTCAAGCCTAACTCAAAAGGAGTTTTGGGAAAGTCAGCACTTGACTCCCGATCTCCTGTAAGGAACTGCCAACTTCCTCACACAGAGGGTCAGTAGCAGGCAAGATTCAAGCCTCGAACCCAGTGGGAGGTTTAGTGATCTCAAATCTGTGACACTAACTTTTAAACCATGGATAGCAGGTATTGAATTGTTTTGCGTACTAAGTCTTGTTTGATACACCTCTGGTTTCTAAATATGTATCATAAACCAGTTACAGCGTTAGCTGGAAGTAATTAACTGCTTTTCAATTGTTCAAATGTACATATAACTGTTACATTGAACCTTGACTCTGCAGAATTCCTACAATGCTAATCTTTCATCCTGTACTTCAAATGGGTGAAAAGGTGTTTAATCATAATTTACTGCCTGAAAAGATGATCTGCACTGTCTGCAAAGACAGGATCACTTTCTCCTGGCTAAGTAAGGGTAAAAGTCACTTTTATTTCAGTCTGAAACCATTTCTTTTTGTTATCAGGAGCACCATTATTATTTTGTTTGCTTAGACCTTTACGAAAATCTATACATTTATCTAACTACTAAACTTTAGCTTTGATCAGGTGCTAGCTTAAAGGCATGGTTTCATTAGTCTGAAAGGGCAGACCTTTTAAAGACTTCGGCAGACCCTTTAAAGACTTAGGCAGACCTTTTAAAGACTGATTTGCTTCATTCAGAAATCATAGACTTGAATCCTTATTACACATTTACTGAAAACAGAACATCTAAATGCAAAATCAGACTGTGAATGGAGCACATCCACTAAACAGTACAACAGAAGTTCAACAAAAACAACATTAGGCCCTCGTTAAGAGCATCTTGTCGATCAATGCACAGTTGAAACAGGCAGACAAAAATAGTAATCAATACAGTTTCTGGCATCCCTGAAGACAGCTCCTCCATACACTCTCTGTATTTAATATCAATGATTTAACACAGCTAAGTATTTCAGCATCAAACCATTAATAAAACAAATAATTTGTTTGCTTCCATATTCCCCAGTTTGTTCAATTATTTAATTCAATTTTAAACACCCATAATATGCAAATGAGGCAGTTGAGGAGGGAGGGGAGGGGGATATGGAATCTGCATTCAGGGCGAGAGAGGGGGTGCATGTTATTTGAAAGTTTTTCATACAGGCTTTTATGAAAAAGAATTATTCTTCCAAAGACAAAAGGCAGACAAAAGCGCTAACAAACCTATGGTCTTAAAATAAACAATGGTCGAACGTCCACAGTCATGACAGCTCTAAGTTTGCAGAGAAAAAATATTGAACTGACATAACGCATTCCAATTAAAATGTCTATCTACTAATGCAAAACCCTTCAGAAGACAATACCCCTAATTTTGAGAAAGACCCACAAGATAATATTTTCATCTAAATGCAAATCAGATGCTGTTGTGAACAGGCCTATTCTGATGTCTAAAAAAGCCAAGTTCAAATCAAAATCATATCCGAGGATTTTCTTTAATTACGTAATTAATCTAGAATGTAGTGTTCAGATTAATTACTGATCTATAATGGTCTTTTAAATTGTTGTATATTGAAACTAGTCTTCACTGAAGTAAGTTACATACATGTAGAGAGTTTGGAGACATTTTCTCCGAGAATATTGTATTGATCCCATGAAAAAAACAGTTTAGGTATCTTCATGCATTTTATATCAAACGGTAAAATGGTTTCTCCTTCTGTATTACAACATATTGATCACCTAGCCCTATATATACACACGATGCATAACATCACAGAGTTGTAAATAAAAGACCTCCGAGGAAACCATTGCAATTTCTGTCTTTACTGAATCAACGAATAGGTGATTTAGATAAATGAGGCATATTTTGCTAGTTGAAATGGAAAATTGATTAAAACTAGAAATCTTTGCAAACAAATTTCAGAAAGTTCAAGACACAACATTGGCCACGTATGAACTTGCTCAAAAGCACAGATGGCTATACTGACTATACATTGTATGGTGAGCACATCTTTGCAGAGCGAAAGGTTGTATATATATTTCTTACATGAACAGATCTTATGCAAGACTACATGTATTCAAATTTCAATCAAAGTTGGATGAATTTCTAATGATATAGTTTACATAGCAACCAACAAATCAATCTATAATCTTCTCTGTAGTAAGCTTTGAATACATTTTCTCTTGATCACAAATCATCCAGCATGATGGTGAAAAATACTTCTTCCATCATCTAAGATTAAAGATGGCCGCACCAATATTGAATTTACTGAATCATTACTGGCTAATACACAGCTGTCTAGTATATATCACAATTAATTACTTCATCAACAAAACCCTCACATTTCCCCATACATTAAACGGAAGTAACACTGTCCATACTACACATTATGTAAAGTCATAAACTTTGGATAAAATTTTTACTCTTCTAAGTTGGACTTGTTTACATTGTATAATTATGTTAATTTGGACAGTACCAGTCTTCCTGAAAAGTTTTGCCTGACATTTCAGGCAGACTGGTACTTTTATCGGAAGACTGGTACCAAAAGACACGTTTTTGAAAGACTGGTACCAAAAGACACTTTTTCGGAAGACTGGTACCAAAAGACACTTTTTCGGAAGACTGGTACCAAAAGACACTTTTTCGAAAGACTGGTACCAAAAGAATTTTTTTGAAAGACTGGTACCAAAAGACACTTTTTCGGAAGACTGGTACCAAAAGACACTTTTTCGGAAGACTGGTACCAAACGACACTTTTCGGAAGACTGGTACCAAAAGACACTTTTTCGGAAGACTGGTACCAAAAGACACTTTTTCGAAAGACTGGTACCAAAAGAACTTTTTTGAAAGACTGGTACCAAAAGAACTTTTTTGAAAGACTGGTACCAAAAGACTGCTTATTGAAACAGTGAACACTACAGATCATGATTTGTCTGCACTAATGTCAGAATCGTTTGCTGGTGGCAGTGAACTGCTAATCACTGCAAGAAATGAAGTGCACAATTACCATACTGAAACCAGGCAGTGAACAAAAAATTTAAGTTTTTACGTGAAGTCGCTGTAAAAGCCTGAATTAATCCAACAATGTTGGATTAAATCTACTATGAGTGAGAAATCTAAATCCAAAATACACATTTTCTTTATTTTTGCAAATGGATACAAACTCTTTATAAATATTTCCCCTCTATGACTTTGACGGCCTAACAGATTCACAGAAAGGACCAGTTTCAGTCGAATAACCTCAGCTTTCTCGTGCAGTCAGTAACCCTATATTCTTTACTAGGTACTGCAAAGACATCAAGTAGATAGGGTTATCAAAACCACAACATTAGAGTAATTCCTGCCCAAGGACAAATATGGCAAGTTAATTCACAAGATAAATTTATCACAAATGCTAGTGCTACATACTAAACAATTCGCTTTGCAGTATCGCTTTAAGTCTGCGAAGTGAAGTGTCTTGGGGGAACCTTCAATAAAATAACCACCTCAGGGAAAGCTCCTGGCAAATTTTCTCCATACTAATTTGTTTCTTACACTGAACTAGTGCAGCAATGGTGTTTAACCAGACAGTTTGATTAGATTTTCAGACAGAATATGCCTGTATGACGTTCAGAAATCAATTATGAATGAATACCCTAGAAATCACAGCCGCTCAAGTGTCTTGACTTTCAACTGGCTTTTGAACTTTCCTATACTTCAAACATTGCAATTTACCTCCCGTAAGTCACATGTCATGTTGAGCAAGTGATGACCGAACGAAACTGGACCTGCAGGCACAATTTAAAATCTGCTTTTATCAAACTTTTGATCTCAAAAAATTCTAACTGGCCTGACTAAAAAGTAATAAGTTCCTGAATCACCTTTACTTCACAGTTTCAGAAATGTGAAGACTCTTTTTCAAGCAGAGCTGTCCAGAATTTACAAAGTTACACTTATTGGATGAAAAATAGTGATGATTTCTTTGCATAATCATCACTATGTACAGAAATCCTTGAAAATTAAACAAGAGGGCCATGATGGCCCTTTATCGCTCACCCGAGTACAACTGCTTTTAACAAAGTTGCTAAAAATCATCGACAACCTTTCTGACAAATTCCCAGGATATTTGGGCTGAAAATGTTACCTCTAGAATGTTAACAAGGTTTTTCTATATTTGGGCTCTGTGACCTAGTTTTTGACCCCAGATGACCCATATTCGAACTTGAGCTAGAAATCATAGAAACAACCTACCTGACAAATTTCCAGGATATTTGGGCTGAAGAGTATTAACAAGGCTTTTCCATATTTGGGCTCTGTGACCTAGTTTTTGACCCCAGATGACCCATATTGAAACTTGAGCTAGAAATCACCGAAATAACCTTTCTGACATATTTCCAGAATATTTGGGCTGAAAATGTAACATCTAGAGTGTTCACAAGGTTTTTCCATATTTGGGCTCTGTGACCTAGTTTTTGACCCATATTCGAACTTGGGCTGGAAATCATCGAAACAACCTTTCTGACATATTTCCAGGATATTTGGGCTGAAAATGTTACCTCTAGACATATTTCCAGGATATTTGGGCTGAAAATGTTACCTCTAGAGTGTTAACAAGGTTTTTCTATATTTGGGCTGTGTGACCTAGTTTTTGACCCCAGATGACCCATATTCAAACTTGAGCTAGAAATCATAGAAACAACCTTTCTGACAAATTTCCAGGATATTTGGGCTGAAAATGTTACCTCTAGAGTGTTAACAAGGTTTTTCCATATTTGGGCTCTGTGACCTAGTTTTTGACCCCAGATGACCCATATTCGAACTTGAGCTAGAAATCATCAAAACAACCTTTCTGACATATTTCCAGGATATTTGGGCTGAAAATGCTACCTCTAGAGTGTTAACAAGGTTTTTCCATATTTGGGCTGTGTGACCTAGTTTTTGACCCCAGGTGACCCATATTAAAACTTGAGCTAGAAATCAACCAAACAACCTTTCTGACAAATTGCCAGGATATTTGGACTGAAACAGTAGCCTCTAGAGCCTTAACAAGATTTTTCTATTTTTGGGTCATGTGACCTAGTTTTTCATCCAAGATGACCCATATTCGAACTCGTCCGAGTACTTAAAAATTCAATCAAGTGCTCCGTAAAATGTTGCCTACAAGACCAATACTTTGAAGTTGCCTAAGACTTCCACTTTCAAGTTGCCAATGAGAACCACTTTCAAGTTGCATAATAGCATCACTTTCAAGTTGCCTAAGACTACCACTTTCAACTTGCCCAAGAGCACCACTTTCAAGCTGCCCAAGAGCAACCGTGACTTTCAATTGCCTCAGACCACCACTTTCAAGTTGCCTAAAAGAACCACTATCAAGTTGCCTAAGAGCACCACTTTCAAGAACTGTCATTCACAAAGAGCTCTGTAATACAAAATAACTCTTTTTGCATGCAGATCAACAGTATAGAAGAGACTACTGTCTTAGAAGAGGCGTATAACATTTCCTAAACACATTATGCTTTTCTTTTTAGAATATCTCTACACCACCACGATTGTATCTTTACTATTTTCCACATTTTTCGTGTGACTCCGTTCTCTTGAATTTGGTGCAAAACAGCCATAGTATTTCAGGTATGTTTACTGTACATCTGCATTGCATTTAACTCACAAAATCTATTTTTACCGTGTTTTATTCGACTACCTCACCATTGTGAAAAAATGTGACAAAGGTTACAAACCCATATGACTGCACTTGGGCACATATGAGTGAAACTTTGTACTTAATGATGCCATCAATATAAATTAAAGTAACCATGAAAATTAAAATGTAGGTGATGATTGAGTCAGAATATTTTGGACACTTGAAGTATGAAAACATGTTTTCCCCCGTCAAAAATGTGATTGGGTCACAGGTGGGGTCACTGACATAGTTCACAATGGTGTCTGACTAAGACAGTACTCTTTAGTCATATTTCAATTAGTAACATGTTAATTACTCTATCCCCAAAACTGGCAGGAGCTTAAGAAACATGCAATTTACACTAGTAAGCAATGTTTGTAAAACAAAAAACCATGTGCCCTGTCCCCCTAACATTTGATTTACTATTGAGGACAATAACATCTTGATTAACAACTCTATGCTCGCTCCCTTGGAGTCTCTTAACCTCTAACGTATCATCTACTAGTCATAACTAACCTCACTCCCAAGTTTGAGGATCCTAGGTCCAAGAGCTATCTAGTTATTGACTAGAAGGCCAACTCTTATCTAGTTATTGACTGGAATGGCCAACCCCTATTTAGTTATTGGCTGGAATGTCCAACCCCTATCTACAGTGTGTAGTTATTGACTGGAAGGTCTAACCCCTACCTAGTTACTGACTGTAAGCCATATGGTTACTAGTAAATGGTGGATAAACAGACTGACATGTGCATAGTTAATGGTGGATAAACAGAGTGACATGTGCAACACAATATACTCCCTTTTCTTTCAAAAAGTGTTGGTGCATATAAAAGAAAGCAACACTTACAATTTCTGATGTCCGAGATGAAGACCGCCAGGCCACGCATGCCATCTCCCTTTACTGCCGGCATCGTTGGATTTTATACTAGATCCTGTAAAATAAAACAGAAAATGCTGACGATAAGCACAACTACACTTGGTAAGGCCTAAAAAAAATTTGTTTGTTTAGGGTAGTATCCCCAAAATTACTAGGCTGGGTAGGTAGGGAATTTTTTTTACTACCGTATTATAATTATTTTCAAATATATACTTTATGATCATTTTCTTGCAAATAGTGCTATTTCTTGCAAATGTCATAGCTCATATATAGTTCTTGTAATGGAGCTTTATTCTGTCAAATATTAATGGTTTAAGGTAACCCCCCCCCTCCTGATGGCCCTATATCGCATTGAATACAAGTCCACTTGCCTTTAGAATGGGTGTGGTCAATTTTGACCCCAGAGGCATGATGTCAACAAAGTAGATGGAAGACCACAAGACAATGTTACATACCAAATATGTTTTCCTATATACATCTTTGTAAAACAAGTGACCCCTGGCTGGGGCCAATATTGACCCCAGGGGTATGATTTGAACAAACTTTGAAGAAGTCTTCTAGCAATGCTACATGCTAAATATCTAATCTCTAGGCCGTATGGTTTGAGAGAAGAAGATTTTTAAAGTTTTTCCTGTATAAGCTTATGTAAAATCAAGTGACTCCCTGAAGAGGTCAATTTTGACCTGGGGGTCATAATTTGAACAATCTTAGAAGAGGTCCACTAGGCATTTCTACATGCCAAATATTTAATCTCTAGGTCCTGTAGTTTCAGAGAAGAAGATTTTTAAAGTTTTTCCTATAACCAAGTGAACCCCTGGGCGGGGTCAATTTTGACCCGGGGGTCATAATTTGAATAATCTTGGTAGAGGTCCACTAGACAATGTCACATGCTAAATATCTAAGCTCTAGGCTTTGGGGTTTTAGAGAAGAAGATTTTTTAAGTTTTTCCTATTTGTTGCCATAGCAACCAGAGTTCTGCATGGAATGGAATTCTTTGAACAACTTTGATAGAGCTTCATGCAAGTAAGGAACATCACTGCAAAGTTTCATCAACATTGGCCCGTTGGTTACAGAGGAGATGAGGTTTGAAGGAAAAGGTTGTCGGATGGACAGATGGACGGACGCCGGACGGAATGCGATCTTAATAGCTCACTCTGGCTTTTTGTGCCAGGTGAGCTAAAAATGACTAGGGTCAACGTCTTTTAGTAGGTTTGGTAGGGTTACCCAAAACAAACACTTTTTTCTTTAGGCCTAGTAAACATTTTAGTTTCAACCAAGTACCTCCCAGGCATTTCTGCAAACATTTCCTAGTAATTCACGTCTTGGGAAATCATCCAAATTTTGCAAAAATGGGAAATACTCCATAAATGAAGACCTTTTGCTTGAAAATATAATTTTGTAAGATAACTGAATTTAATGAATGCAAACATTTCAAGCTAGATTAAGCATTAGAATACATGCTTTAGCCAAAGTATGTTATAATAAGGCTTCATAATATGGTATTCTATAACCTTTCAATTTTGGTCAAAAAATGTGGAAAAAGTTTCATATATGAAACTTACTTAATCTTGAAACAAGACGCCTGTAAGGGCCAGTATCGCTTCAATGGACCAAAAGTCTAGATAGACGAATCCCGCTGCATAGCAACTCCCTTAGTCTGAAGATTATAGGTTCCAAACTAGTCACTCTAAAAATTCCTTTTCAGAACTGCTAACAAACATTTAAGACACTGAAACTGTTGTGCTTCCAAAACTTCAATTGCCACTACATTTGCATTATATTTTTCGTGAGGTGCGGCTAAGCCCCATTACAAAACCTTACCAGAATAACAGGGCATGCAACTTTTTAAATGTACGTTGAATAGGGAAATATGTACATGTTTGAGTCATATATCAATTAGCGAGGTTTCTTATGATGCAATCACACTCACTTTTCATATAGTTCACAACACTTGGAATTTTCCTTTTCTTTAGTTTTTAGGTGATATTAAGGATGAGTGTAAATATAAAATAGCATTTACCACTATGTTTCTTATTACAATAGCAATGTACCTTCTTTTCAACGTGGAACAGACCCTGAAAGTGTTCGCACCAAAATGCATTTGATCATGTAAATAAATAAAATTAAACTGTCCTTGTCACTCAATCAGAACACTCGGTGATTTCCAGCAGAGATCTTTTTCCAAAGCTTTTCGGAAACGGTCACGTGATAATTGTCAAACTAGCAAGATGGCAGTCAAGTGGTTAAAATTCTGACGCGCCCGAAACTTTTGTTGTGCATATTGTTAAATAAAGATACTTTGTCAATTGATTTAAATGTGGCAAATAAAAAAACACTATATAGTCTAATAATTAAATTATTTATTGTTTTCACCCATTTCTTATCAAATACCGAAATACGAGTCTGTCAGATTTCTTACACATTTATTGATACTATTTCTCTACAGAGTAAGCTTCAGCGTAGGGCCCTACCCGTTTTGTCAAGCATACAAACCGGGGTACGCTGAAGTTGTTTGAGCTAATTGAACTATTCACTCCAATTCAGTACTGCTTACAAACATGTAACAAACGCAGCCATCACTTCTTCTGAATTAGGCATTTGGAACTGCAAACTAATGCATAGCTCAGCAATGTCAGTACCACAGAGGATGATTCACTACAAGTTTGTCATGTGTCAAGTAATGGAAAATCAAAATTCCCATAGAACCGTTGAACAAGCACTATCTGCAATTATATGGACACTGTCACCGACTTATTTTACTTGCAAACAATTTATACATACCCTCTGAATCAATAATTTGTTTACTTAAGACGTAAAACTGGATAAATTCACCAGAAGTTTTGTGGGAGGTGTATCATCCTTCACAAATGGCAGCCATTTGCAATTTGATTAGTGCCGAAAACGAGGCTGAAATGTACACCCACTTTTGCAAAAATCTTTCTTGAAAAATAAATTACTGTGCTGGCTGTGTCAAAAATTGAAACAAAGAAATTCTCAAAGTACCCTATTATTGGAGGTATTAACGGGTTTCTAAAAGAAATTTATATTATTCACTGCAAAACGGTCGTGACGTCATCTCCAAGGTGATTCCAAATATTTCAATATGGCCGACCTTGTCAATTTACCCATCAAAATACTGTGTTAACTAAAATCACATCATACAGGACTGTTTATGTTGAAAGGAAGGACCGACTATTAAAGTAAGTTAAAGAAAAGAAAACAGACCTAACTTAATACTGACAAATCCTTTATGTTTTGCAAACTGTATCCATTAGTGAGTCTTAATTGAAACGAGCAGGTGCTTGCTTGCATGAAACTTGAACATTAATTTTTCTTGCATGTACAGAAGCGCTTAAGTAAGCTGTGATATAAAAGCTGGGTGTATACAGAATATTTTGCCACGCAAGACAAAGGTTAGAACCAATTTTTACCCCCATGAACTGTCGAGAGATAAGTTTCACAGGCTTCTACCTGTTTACTGGCTTCAGGGTTCAAATACGGTTATAAGTTGGGCGCCCATGGTGGTTGCCTTCGTTTGGTGGCTTGTTGGGGCGGGGTTCAGGCTTCTACCCTGCATTTCATATATGTGGTGGGCTTGCAACACCAGATAATCTCACAAATAACAAAAAAAGGAAGTATCGGTTATAAGTTGGGCGCCCATGGTGGTTGCCTTGGTTTGGTGGCTTGTGGGGGTGGGGTTCGGGCTTCTACCCTGCGTTTCATATATGTGGTGGGCTTGCAACACCAGATAATCTCACAAATAACAAAAAAAAGGAAGTAACATTATTTGGCATTCATAAACAATAAACCAAAAACATAAAAATAACAAAAAGTACCTCGCATACAGGCTTCGCTTATATTAACCCTTTTAAGGGGAACACCTGTCTAGATAGAATTTGCCACAACTCTCCTCCATATTTAATACATAGAATTTAATATTTGGTAATCAGGAGGGTGGCATCTTCTGCAAAAAATATCGCGGACAACTACAGAACAGGCCTGGAGGATTATGCAAAAAACGCGAAGTGTGGAGTGAGTAGAAAAAACGTGACTTCGCATAACTCGGAGAACAAACTTCGCGGCCGTTTGGAGTAAAAATTTCGATCGCAGGACTTCGCATTTTTCCAAGTATTTTGGAGTGACTTTGCATGAAAATATTTGTTAATTAAAATATTGGTAAAGCACACCTGTAAAAGCATGCTGTTGAATTTAGATCCATTGAATCACAAAGGTCGAATCAGACATCGCCGCCGACATTTTTTGTTGATAATTGCCGCTACTATTTGCAGTGTTATGTTGTTTCTGTTTGTTGTTTAAAAAAGCATTGAGTGATTTTTTTGTCAGAACCTAAAATATTTATCACCTTTATGATGATTTAGAATATTTATTTCCGTTTAAAAATTCCGATGTAATTTGTCTCTTAGCATTGTCACTCGCGATTGGTGTAAAATATGGCCTGTTGTACTAATTCAGTCAATTTTGAATTTGTTTGCAAATCCAAGCTGTGTGACACCTCTGAGTTGTGAATGCACAAAGTATTTATCAATTAACATTCCAAATTGTTCTGTTTTAAAGAAAATTGCAGGGGTTCGCAGTGTTCCAGCGTGTCCATTTTTTTTGTCATTAATTGTTTCATCAACTATCAAAGCCAACATTTTTCCAATGACAGTTTTCTACTATTTATTCTAATGAATAACGTTTGCCGAAATATTTTTTTTACTTCAACCTGTTTTATACATAGAGATAAAGCTGCAGGTGTTAGGAGATCAAAGAACAAATGCCGACGCACAATTTGTACATGTGAGTTTTGTTTGATCTTAGTGAAGCACGTGGCATCAAACAGACCGAGATATTTGACAGTTTGAGACATGAAAAAGTAATTCTAGACAATAGTCTGATAATTTTGGATTATAGAAATAATAGTTGGGAATAGTTGATGTTATGAGTAAGTTTTATTTTTGATGATAAAAAAATATTGAACACGCTATACAAATGTGCATTGGTCGGCAAATATTTTTGAATGTAATATGCATACAACTCAAAAACATTTTACATGTAGACACATTTCTACTGCATATAATAAATTTGATTTTTATGTCCCGTAAACCTGTTCATTTACCTGTAAAACCACTCGAAGTGCCGCGATTTTACTCCCGCAAAGTGACGCGATATTTCTCCAGACGCGAAGTCACTTCAGGCACTCCAAGCTCACTCGGAAGTCACGTTATTTTTCCCCGAGTTACTCACGCGAAGTGTGCCATGAAAAACTCCATACTGTAAAATCAAGTTTCACAGCATTTACTATCTCTGGATACTGCCAACCCGTCTCACAAGTGTTATAGGCAGGACTAAAGTGTACATCAGAAATGTTAGTATAGAGAGTGAGACAATAAAGTATTGTCAAGTAAAAGTGAGACTTTTGGTCAAAGGTTAAAATGTTAGCTTATAAATATAATTTTTTGGTCAAAGGTTAAAAGTTAGCTTAAAATATAAAAGCGATAACAGGTCACCCAAGTAAAAGATAAAATACTGAACATTTACCATGGCCTACTTGAACTGGTCAAGGTCAGGTAGAGTAGCAATGCTACAAGGGAGTTGGTTCCAAAGGGCGATACTACATGTATGTGGGAAAATTAGCTTGTGGTAATCAGAGGTAATCTGTACCTGTCTTAGGGATAGTGGATGCATGTGCCAGGTTAATCTGAAAGGTGTTTGTATGTAGGATGGAAGTCTGACTGCCACAATGTTGTAATATATTTTGTAAAACATAATGAGCCTGGAGTTGAATCTCCTGTGTACTAGATACTACCAGCCCAGATCACCCTGCATGGCTGTAACACTCGAGAGAGGTGAATAATTACGTTTCACCCACCGTGACCGTATTGCACACCTCTGGACCATCTCTACCTTATTGATATTAGTTTTTGTGTGAGGGCTCCAGATGGTAGAAGCATATTCTACCTGTGGCTGGACAAGGGACTTGTACACCAGCTCTTTATGGGAGAAATGCAGAGGTCGATCATAGACATTCCTTAAAGTCTAAAGACTAGACCTAAATTAACAATAATGAACCCAGTTGTAATTAAAATTTACAAGTGAACATAGGGTAGCTGGTGAAAGTTAAATATACAAGAACCGTAACTATTACTTAAAAAACTTCTAAAATATCCCAATTGTGTTAGTGAGAGGAGTTATATATATTCTTGATCACTGTTAATGGCATTCCAGCAAAAATTCATATAAGATTACAATATTGCATGAATGGCTTAATTGTTTATAGTGCTGGCTATGTCCCTAGGATTTCTCCTTGGGTGAAACTGCCAAGACTCCTGATAAGCACAGGTTGAAAACAGATTCAGATACAAGGGAATCCGGGTACCAGACCCTAGCTCTTTATGAATAGATCCCTTGGTTCTTTTACGTGCCCGGTGTATAGCACCAATACACACGAGACTACCTCTAGGTTTCTAACCAGTTCATCTCTAGATGGGTGGGAAACACTGGAAAGCATATCTAAAATTTCCAGTGTCCCAGGATTCGAACTGGGGACATCCAGATTGGTAGTCCAGAGCGTTACCCACTTGACCATCACGCATCACACTGCATGAATGACTATACTCTGTCCTCAGTAATTCTGAATACAGTAAACTTGGTATATAACAAACTCCTGGGGACCATTTAAATCTGTTTTTTACATCCGGAATATGTTATATCCGTATAGGATTTTCATATTAAATGAAGAAGGAAAAAGTCAGGCCCAGATAACTTTTCCCTTATATAATGATAAGGAATTTTGTTTGGCGTCATTATAAACATAGTTTACTGTATCTTAAAAAATTGTTAGGGGGTGGGCAAGGGGGCTATAGATGTATTAGTGCAATCTTTAATAAGCGGAGACATAAAAATCAATATTTTATAGAAATACATGTTCAAATGATTGCTTTATATAATGACTAATTAATGCACAGATGATCACTGTGAATGAAAAGTGGAAAGCCTCAAATATTTCTCCATAATTTTTATACATTTTTTTATTGTAAAGAATTTTCACTGTTCATTTGTTTATGAGGTATCTACAGGATTTGGATCAAAAAGTTAAATAGCAACAGAATGATAAGAAAAGATTCATAGTTACCGAAAGGACCTTGTCCTTTTCCATTAGGCCAATCAAGACTTGCCTAAGAGATAAAAAAAAGTATTATGTGTGATTTAACTTTACTGTAGGACCCTTTTGCTAAAGAAAGAGTTTTTTTTTTTTTATTTTTTTTTTTTTGTCAAACCACTCATTGTCCTTTGTATATCTGTCAACCATTATTCCCTTAAAGACATCCTAAACCACTTTGTCAATGTGTAAATTTGGCAGGGTTCCTTGCATTAGCTCTAGCAAGATTTTCAAAGAATTTCATTATGCAAAACTCTTGTACATAAGAAATCTTCTCCAAAATCATAAAGCCTATATTTAATCTTTAGTGTCAGTGGAACTATAGCATTAAGTTATTCCCTTAGGGACAAAATTAGCTCGGTGTGTCAGAAACTAGAGCTAAGATTGTTGGTGAGTGTTTGGTGGTCCTCTGTCAATTTTGTTCACAGCATGCCCCATGGGTCATAATCTGCCCCTCTCCAGGGGTCGCTTGTTTTATATAAGTAAATACTCTGTACTTCAAAAATGTTTTTGTTTAGCACTTAAAGGCACAGAACTTAGATATTTGGTCTGTAGCATCGTCTAGTGGTCCTCTGGGTCAAAAATGCCTTTCCAGGGCGCACTTGTTTAACACTTAAAGGCACATACAAAAAAATACTTAAGAAACTTGGTCAAACCATGTGCAAGCATAGTTGGTGTGTAGCATTGCCATATGGCCCTCTTTTATAGGATGTAACATTCAAATATATGCAACATTTGGGTCAAAAAAAAAATTGGCCTTGCCTCAGGTCGCAAAATTCTAACTCGAAAATATAAACAATACTTACCAGAGTTCCATTACTAACAATAAAGGAAATAACTCTAAAAAATATTTCCTTGTCGAAACCATCAGGCCCAAGTTTAGTACATAAATAAGATAGTTGGTAGAATTGGAGTGTGACTTTAGCATATGTCATCGATATATGGCCGTCTGGTAAAATTTCTAAATCGAAATATCGATACAAAAATTTTAATCAATTACATCCAGCATACAATAGCTGTGTTTTATTTTTCTTCAGGCCAAAAACAATTATGAGTTTCGGGTCTCCTTTACAAAAAAATTAAGGTTGGTTGGTCATCAGGTTTTTGTTTGTTATCTATTTTATGTTGCCTTTTTTCTTGAAAACACTTGTAAATTGATATTTTTTTATCATTTTATTATAAATTGTTTTTTAAGGCAGCAGTAAAAAGTATTGGTCAGTTGGGAGAATGGAAACACATATTTTTTTAGCCTCAGGAAAATTGACATATCATTTAAAAATGTTTAATTTAATTTGAATCTAGCTAGTGCACAAGTCGATTTATTAGTAAAATTTATCAACTGGGCTGTAGCTATTGGTGCAACTTGGTATAAGACAGAATCATGCTATATATAAATTTGTATTTTTCATTTTAGATATTTAACAAAAGTCATTTAATACTTAATAGTATATGTGCAGCAATTTTTTTTATGAGAACCAAAGTGAAACTTGGGCTTTGAGCCTGTGTAAGCAGTCAGCTGCATTAAGCAGAAACCTGCCTTAGGTAGCTGATATTTTGTATCCGAACAGCAGTTTTACAATAAATACATTGGTGTTAAGAAACAGTCTGCATTAAATTGGCACCTGTAAATGCTATTTCTTGTCTGGCTGCTATGTACAGGTTTGCCTGTATATACATGTACAGAAAATGTTTATTGTATTGTCACCTACAGTCAAACCTATCTTGAGTAGTAAGCCAATTGGGATACACCAGTATTGACTGCTTAAGCGAGTTGATTTCATAATATTGATGACCAACTAAAAATAAACGCTTGAAAAAGTACATGATCTATTATGTATGTTTTGACAGAAATTTAATAGAAAGCACCTAAGTGACTGTCGTTTATTGAGGAATGTCTTGCTAGCAGTAACGCTGCATTATTAATTACAGGTAATGGAGATAGTTTAGTATGGATTCTCGGCGGAGATGTTCATTTCTATAGATACTGTAAACAAAACGCCCTCTTACCAGAAACTAATACGTACACTGTCTATATTTTGTAATCGTACAGTAGAAAATATGAAGAGAGTGGATTATTGTGTGTTATTTCAATATTTGCATTCACGTTTGTTTAAAATGAAGATAAAATTATCTACGGTAGAATCTAATGCACGCCCCAGCAGGACTGTGATTACAACATTTTATGCATGACTGCAGAGTTTGATCATGTTTTCTGTTTACTTAATGAACCAAAAATCGTGAAGTACAAGGTTTGCGCTTTTCAAAAGCGATCATTAACCATTTATGTATTTATTTTGTATATTAAAAATTTCTATGCAGAGCAATTTTATCTGCAACTGTAATTGTGCATTTGACCACCTATATTGCACAAATATGAAAGTGTCTGTGAAAATTAATTGGATCTATTGTTGAAAATATGGATTTGTCACAATCTGTTTTATATACCCAGCTGTTGTAGATGGATACTGTATGAAAAGAGGTCGTGAAAATCTGATGTTAGTCTTGATTTAAAAGGAATGAAAGAAAATCATGTGCACTAAATTGCACAAACACTAGCGTTTGCTACAGTGCTTAAAGTGCTATGCTAGTTTTCTGAAATTTCATGAAATTACATAGGGGTACTAAAGAACTTCGCAGTCAATGGTTATTTCAAGTTTACCCACCATTTACCCAAAATTTCGATTACACAAACTAGTAAACTTGCTTAGTTAAAAAGTAAAGTTGTTACTTGACTGTAATCCATAAAATTACATTTATAGAAATTCAAATTATAGGTGCATTTCAAAATCAGTAAAATTACATTAAAAAAATTCAAATTACAGATACATTTCAAAATTAGTCAAATTTTATTTATAGAAATTCAAATTACAGATACATTTAAATTAGTCAAATTACATTTATAGGCAATGTGGGTAATTCAAATTACAGATACATTTCAAAATTAGTCAAATTACATTTATAAAATTAAATTACAGAAAATTCAAAATTAGTCTATGATCTGCAGATAGGCAATGTGGGTAATTCAAATTACAATGATGTCAAAATAGTCAAATTACATTTATAGGCAATTGGATAACAAATTAAATACATCCAAATTGTCAAATTACATTTATGGCAATGTGGATAACTAATTACAGATACATTTCAAAATTTGCAAATCATTTGGCAAGGAAACTCAAAAGACTTTATATTATACATTCCATGTCATATGTCACAGATAAATTTTGTGTCAGTTAAGTTTACAAATAATATCAGCAGATAAATTTATTACATGAAGGAAACTCATCTTTATCTTTCCCATGCATTGTACAAGAAAAAAAATTTAAATTTTATAAGGGTCTTTTTTTCTCAGCATTTACAGAACTCAAATTACAGGTTCTATATTAGATTTTTTTCTTAACACCTTAACAGTGGCAGAACTATCTTTTATTGTGTATCTTTATAAGCTCTAAAAGACTGTTCATAGAGTGCGAAGTTACTCTGTGAACCGATGGAAGCTATTTAATTTTGAACTGTCTATTTACAGATTAAACCATTATAGTGCCAATGCTTGTAAAATGTATATTACAACTATTTAAGATTACTCTTTATGTTGATTTTGTTCTGTATTACTACTTGTCTAAGGGTGTAATGTTGTTTTCAACAGTTTTTCAGATAGGCAGTTAAGTCTGACAGACAGACAGTTTACCTTACCATTTTCCCAGGGAAGGACCAGTACTTCTTCCTTCTTACACTTACAAAAAACTGTATTTAGCCATAAAATATATTTCAGTTTTAATTAGAACAGTGATGCTTCTTTGGTACTCATGTAGTTAAAAATAAAAGTAGTCATTTTATTCATTGAATATTAAAATGCAGTAGGTGTTGTAGATAGGCATGGAAAAAAGATTAATTCACACCTTGTTTTACAGATAAACGTCTTGCTTAACATTATGTAAATAAAGTTCTAAACCATGTCTATCAAATGTTGACAGATCTGTGTAAGTTAGAGCTTTTCAAACAAGTAAAATTCAACATGACTTTAGACCACTTAAAGGTGAAACACTGAGAAAGTCAAAATTCCCGAGTGGGAACTAAGTGTACTGTAACCTAGTTAATCAAGTGACCGATCGCCGATGTCAATAAAAAAATCCAATATCTAGTAACATAATGGACTTCACCTCTGACAAACAAACGCATGCTAATGATATGTTTCAATAAACTCCTTTTTACTAAGTCTACATAAGGAGGGGTTATTTCTACACTGGCGATCAGTCGATTTCATTGTCAATTCTTGCGAGAACAGTAAAATAGAATTTTTGTCTTGTTAGAAATAGTGAAACCAGTAATATTCAAGAGGCACAAATTGTCATGGATTTTGCGGGGGTGACGGTCCATGAGTTTTAAGATTCCATTTGAAAAACTGCCTTATGGCATTACAATTTTCTAACAAGAACAATAAAATCCAGCTATTCAAGTATTCGGGAATTTGTTATTTTTAAAAAATTCACTAACTTTATTCTTAGTAATGCATTGACATCCATTAAAAGTATCTATTACAAGATATGAATATTAAAATTTAATTGAAATGAAGTTTTGAGCAAAATGTGAAAAATGCATCATGTAATAGAGTGCAATATTTCTAATGCACTCTGGGATATCATTTATTTATACGTCTGCAGTTCGAATAACAGTGTAACATGAACTGGTAATGTTTCCAACGGAAATTATTGCCGCTACTTGACACGCTGATTATCAAGGAATGAGATACTTCGAGTTTACGCTGTTCAAATATAATCTTCAATAAAGCACTGTGCTACTTGAGATATTTCAGTACTGGTAGCTAAAAGCAAATTGATGTTTTAACGAGTACTGATCAGAAATTCCCTGTTGATCTTTCAGTTCAGAAATTGCCTGCTGATCTTTTATAACTGAAGATTGGGTAAAAGAGAGATGTAACTCGCAGAATCATTGGCAATGTAATTGATCAAATGTTGTATGAATGTAGACAGAGAGTGAGAGTGATTGATACAATGTTGCTGTTATTAATTTATAACATTTTATGACACATTATTTTATTGGATGTTTTGTTAATGTAACAAATTTGTTTTTTCATAATTTGATGTAGACATTTTATAGTTAAAGGGATGTTGGTAACAAACAGGTGTTGCATTATGTAGGGTAGTCAAAGTTTCAGGGGGGCAAACATGTTATAAACATGCTTACGTGTATAAAAAATGCTGTTTCACTTGAAAATATTGTTTTTGAAAAAAATTCAAATGCAAGTTTTTGTACCCACTTATGCCATTAGAAGAATCTTATTCTTAAATTGGCTTCCACAAATGGCTGTGGTTGTGAAATGCTTCGATAAAGTAAAACTGTTCGTATTGAACGAAATTAACTGTCATTAAATACATGAAGCGAACAGTAACATACTCCTTTCAGTCATTGAGTGTTGCTGTGAACCACATTGACCATATCTACCTCCATTGACACTTAGGATTAAAGGTCTGTCAATGTTGTATTGATTAAATATATCATAAACACTAATACCGGTAGATGAAATGGGATACATCACTATGCTCTCGGAGATACTAATGGTTTCCGCTGGTTTGTGAATTACTATGAAACATTGTGTGGTGTAGGAACAAATTCACTGGAAAAACTGCAGGACTGAAAATACATTTAAAAGGAGAATAGAAATAAACGGAGAAGAGAAATAAACAGATAACTTGAGATTTTTTATTTTTGGAAAGTAAAAAATGATGTGAGGTGAAATGGAAAATTAATATGGGACTTAGAAAATTGTGTTTATTAAAGTAGATTTGTAGTGAATAATGGAGTCTATGACAGTGTTCAGGCTAGATTGTGGTGGAAAGCATGTTCGTTTCAAAACACAGACTAAACATCAAGATATGTCAAATGAAAAGCAAGAGCAAGGTACATGTACAGATGTTATAAAGGCGGAAGTTAAGTCAGTGCACCGAGATTAATTTTGATAAGATTTTAATTTTTATCATAATGATATAAAGAATTTGCCTGGTACATAAAGGACTTTGCATATAATTATTTAAAAGCAATTTTAAGTTTAAATATATAATATGCTTTATGTATATTGTTCTCTTTAGTGCTTGCAACCTGTAATAGTAGCCGTAAACCGTGCACAGTATTTTGACCTCTCTGCTTAAGTATTCTCAAATTTACTGTTTTGTCTTAAAAACAAAGGCCTTAATTATTTACATACCTAGTTTTAGATTGTTCCATATAGCTATAGCTATAATGTAGCCAAATATGTTATTTGCATCTGTTTATTCCAAAAATTCATATTACATAATTAATACTACCTTTAACTTAACCTGTCAGCAAATGATTCTGCCATTGTAACAACTGTAGATCATGATCAGCCAGTACATCCATTCAGTCTGATCATGATTTCCACCGTTCACTATTAAGTCGGTAACTTTTTGCGAAGCAAACAACTGATTGTATTATGGACAAGTAACCAAGGTTAGGGTAAACATTAAACTCATGGGTATGGATTAAAAAAAACAAGAATCATATCATCTCATTATCACTACAGTCTTGAGACATCATAAGGAAAATTTTAATTCATTGAAATATTTTTTTTGTAATTTAAATTAGAATTTTTTTTTTGCTTGACATGCCTTTATAACACTTTTCGTCTTTATAAACTTCACTGGATATAAGAGTGCATATTATAGGTAATAAAATGGGCTGGAAATCTAAAATTTGATTTTTTTGATTTGTTAACACTGTGGTATCTATTTACAGATTCAAACATGTCAACAGTACACTGGGCAGAGAGCAGACAGGGGAGAAAACTAGTGACCACCACACAACAGATCAACCTAAAAAGTCAACCGCAGGGGGGTCCAGGGGGCCTCGTTAGTTATGAAGATCTTCTCATTGCGCAATACCTGGATGAACTCAGAAACTCCAAGAAAGCTAAACATGCTAGAGAAGAGTAAGTTTATATAAAGTTGGCTTTATGGCAATATCTGGTACCATTTAATACTGTTACCCTATTCTGCCTAAAACTGCAGTGAACACTCCTTTGCACTTTAAATGGTTCAGTCCAAATTGTAAAAATTAGAGGATGGTCAAGTCCATTTCAGAAATTAAGCATAGCAAGAGTTAGTTCAGAAATGAAGATGCATTGCTCTTGCAGTCCTCAATGAGGTGAAAGATTACCTTTAAAAATGGGCTTTATTGGTGTATGTTGCCTAACTTGTAGAATTTCATTACATGTTCTTATAAAATTTATCATGAAGCAGGCAAGTAAATTTTATAATCTCAAACCAGAATTTCACCAAAAAAATAGGTTTTGTTAACCTTTCACTTGTTGAAAAAATATTTCAGGAGCCCTAAACCATCACCATACACTCAGAAACTCCCGCACTCTGACTACACGTACAAATACCGCACCAGACGCCGCCCAGTATCGGCGACAAACCTAGGTTCTTTGGGAAAACCGAAAATTGATGCAAAGTTTATTGCTGACCCCAGTTTATGGGATCCTGCCACCCCTAGAAACAATAATGAGGAGGGTCCGGAAGCATATCAACTGATTATAACGGAAAAGAGTCTGAGGCGACAAAGACCCTCTAGTGCACCCGTAAAAAGAAACAAGTAAGTTCTCTCGTGTTGCACTGTTAATTCCACAAGTCTAAATGAAAGAGATTAATTTTACTTTCTTTGATACATGCAGTGTGTGATGGAATCTATTATAAGTATGTATGTAGTTATAAATAGCTATTACATGTATAATCTTCATTCAGTTAAGATTATTCCGTGCTAAACAGTGGTAACTTATCTAAAACAAAGAAGGAATTATGGCCGTTTTTCAGTTGTGGAAACAGCTTTAAGCTCATTTTGTCTGAAGTCAGTTTCCTATATGAAATATCTAAAACGAAGAAGGAATTATGGCCGTTGTTCATTAAGCTCATTTTGTCAGGAGTCAGTTTCCTTTATGCGATAAAGTGGGTATGAACCAGTTAGGTTCAACTTCAGAATCTTTAGGTTGTTCAGCAAACACCTAAGTCTGTATGTTACCTGAGCCCCTATAAAACTTATTTGTACGATGGAATAATGAGGTTGGGGTAGACATGAGTCTGGCAAGGCTCGTTACGGTATGTATTTTGTGCATTTCAGGCTAAATCGTCCAACAAGTGCAGCATCTACGTTATCTTACTATGGGCGAGGAAGACCTTTCTCTGGCAAATCAACAACTTACTATGGAGGTAATGCTGATTTATCGGGTACTGATGCTTTGAAATGTTGCCACCTTTGTTAAGTAGCAACTCTCGGATAATGCACAAAAAGTGTTTTTTGAAATGATGTTTACAACTATTTGAAGTGAATGCTTATTTGCAGTTTACATTCATTTGAATTCTACTGAGGATATGCTGGTACAATATGTCCACACATGGGAAATAACTGTATTTTGAAATATTTGTGACTGATTTCAGGACGCAAGATCAAGTCACAGTATAAAAAACAGCCACACACAATTCGAGTCACAGCGTTTAGAAATGGAACGAGAGAACCGTTCATAAGAATAGCTGCACCCAGCATCAAAATGGTAAACCTATGTTATTTTAACCATTAATTTGACTTTGTCACACTCGGCCGTTAACAGAGTTTATACCAGCATATGATTTTCTTGTTGCATACTTTCTTACACCATGTTTGTAAAGAATGGATTACATTTTAACCCAAAAATGATGGAGCACACTGTTATATGACTAGTTTGAAAATTGTCATGGTGACGCTGTGTGAACATAAAATTGTTCAGATCTAGATTGAACAAGATAAGCTGAGAGATGTATATACATGTATATATATACGTCCATTTTAGAAATTAAGTGGATTAAATCAGAGAAGGGGTAACTTTAAGGGTGATATACAAGCTCATTTAAGCTGGTGTGTACATCAATGTTAAAAGAACAGTAAGAAATGCAAAAACAGCAAGCTTGGGGGTAATATTGAGGGTTGGCGGCAAAACTTATCTTAACTTATATGAAACAAAGAAGGACTTACAACAGTTTTGCAGTCAACCCTCGAATTATGTACCTTTTAAAGGACAGTGACAGAATTACAAAAGTAAGAACTGTTTGTTATATTTCAGTTGTTAGAATACTGTACCGATAAGTTAAGTCTCCCGTTTGCTGCCCGCCGAGTTTTTCTCGAAGACGGCATTGAAGTCTTTACAGAGAAAGATGTCCCCATTGATGCAGAGGTGTATATTTCTACTGGAGAAAATTATAGAGATCCATACGCAACTACTAAAAGTAAGTAACGTTACTTCTAAATTTACATGCTTTTGTTAGTGTCCAAATATAAATAGAACAGTAAAATTTCAATTAGAAGGATTCTACTTAGGAAGTCCCCTGGGACTAATTGTACATGTACATGGGAGATATATACTTTCCAAACACAAAAAAAAGAACGCAGGAAGTTTAACTTTTCCGTTACAGTTTTCAGAAATGAGTTGTAAATTGGGTAATATTCGCAATTATTTAAATTTCCCAAATTTCCCGCTTTCTTTATTTAAAATTGCAAAAGATTCATTTCACATAAGTTTACTATTAGCCAATTCTCCTTCTGTGAATTATTCAATCTGCTCAAAAAAAAAAAATTTGTTGCACAAAAATTACCAAATGTACAGTATTTTAATTTTGGCGGATGATGATCCAGAGACAGGGTGAAGATATTCAGCTACTTATTCACCCACCCCTGATATTCAACCTTTCTTTAGGAAGACTTCAAATGATGTATATTTTAGAAAAATAAATAACAGTTTGATGGTTAGATACCTTATGACATCAAATTCTTCCACTAACATATACCCGTATTTCATTAGTGTATATATGCATGCAGGTCAACCCAATAGCTTCAACAATAGCAGGTCTATGAACGTGTTAGAATTAAAATAATGAATGAGCCTTCTGTGTTCTTGTGGGTTATCAGGTATATCATTGATTTATCATTCAGATATTTTAAAACCACTGCTTTGCCTTCTGATATGTAGTATATCAGACTATATTTTGCCACTAAGATGTTTATTATTTATCGAATAAATTTGTAATAATATTTTTCAGGAAATATCATTTTAAACAATGGAGCAAAATGGACCCTTACTGGGGTCATGTTACCAGAAGAAGGAAAAAAGAAAGTCTCAAAACCAAGATTGTCTAAGAGAATGAAGTAAGTATGAATAAAATTAAAACTGCAGCTTAACTTATATCTTGAATGGTACAATTTCCACTGTACACAAATTTAAAACAGTTGAAATTTGTAACATAAACAGCAGACTTTGTAAATGACAGTTGCTTTGTTAATGGCTATTGCTTTGAAATTTCTTTTGTACCAGTAAAATTTCATTAATTGTAGTATGGATGTAATCGATTCTTAAAGATTTGCATATATAAGCTCAAACACTTTCGATTTTGGTAAAAATTAACGTTCTTCAAAAATGGTATGTAAATAATGTATTTTATGTACCATATCTAGTTTCCGGTCGAAATTTCATCAAAAGGCTGACCGGATATAAATACTCCTATCCAGGTGTATATCTGGAATGGTAATTTAAAAAAATGTGGCTTTAGCAAAACTTTGAACGCTAAGGTTGATATCTATTTAGACCAACCATTTGTTTAGTACAAAGTATAGTCCAGAGATTTGGTAGAATATATGTATGTGACTTTTTTACACCTGTGTTTCGTATAAATCTGTATCGTCTAGATTTAATTGCATATATTTTGATTCTAACCTCAATTTTATATTTCTAAACAAGTGACATCCTAAATTTTAGTGAAATATTGCATCCAGCAGTAGTTCTTAAAATTTGCAGCTTAAAGGCAAGAAAGTATTTAAAAAGTGTCACTCAAAGTAGATGATGTACATGCAATCCCAACGTATTGTTAAAGTATAACTTAAGTATAATTTACTGGAATTGTTATTTTTCCAGGAAACTAGCTGAGGTTAAGCGTGTACGCATTATTGTATATAGAAACGGTAAATGTACAGAACCAGTGGAGGTCGTTGCAGATCTTTCGAAACTTGACGAGGTACATGTATATTTCTTTCCAAAACAGTTTTCTTGAAAACCTTAAAAGTTACTGAAGACGTTAATGTAATGCAGGCTTTGCTATTTCTTGATTATATTTAGGTTTTGGCTAGGGTATAGTTAAATTCCATGTCTTAATCTGTAGATATAAATACCTTTTTAAGTAAACAGTAGAAAGTCAATGGAAAACTGTTTTAATTTAAAAGTGCTTAATGGAATTAAAATTGCTAATTGGATTATATGAAGTTAAAATGCTTTGTATGTACTTCTTTAATTGGATTAGAACAAACCATTTATCAAGCTGTGATCAGGCATGTTTCATTAAAATCTTTGAGAAAGGATCAGAGCCAGAGGTAATGCGATTAAAGATTTACAAATCTACTGCAAAATCTTAATTAGAAAGTATTTAATGCAAACTGTTTTGTTGATTTTAAAAATATCAAGATGTAGTGTCATTTTAGGAATGATTGGTAATTTATTCTCAAAAGCATCTCGTAAACAAGAACATAATCATATTGTTTATATCTTCAGTTCTTGGTAGCTTGTACGGCCAAGTTAGATCTACACAGCCATGCAAAGATTCTGTATGATTGGGAAGGAACTGAAATCACATCACTTGCAGAAAGTAAATAGATCTATCCATATGTTTACATTGTGTTCCATAGTAATTTCTTATTAAAAGTGCATATTTAGGCATATATTTTTCATGATAAATGTGACAAAAACATATAAAATTGTCACATTTCTATGTAAGGAACCATGTAATGACATGTAAAAACTCCAAGAAAAAAAGGAAAATGTTTCACTGTATACAAGCTAAACTGAGTACCACTTGATGTTTCGTTGGCTTTGACGATCTTGCATACTGTGTTAAGTTATATTGAGCAAAAGAAAAGTTGTGAAAAATAACCTAATGAACTTACTATGTGCTTTTTTTCACAGCACCAATCCTGGATGAGTGCTTGCAAGCAGGTGGTACCTATGTGCTGGGGCCAGTCTGGGTGTCAACAGGGGAAGGGTTCAGCCCTTCAGGCACAAGGGATTTCCTTATCACCATACAGGAGGTCCTTAAGAGCCGAATCAAGGAAGCTAAAACTTTCAGAAAGGAGGTAAGGCCAAAAAAAAATATCTGTGTTTAGGGCAACGGTCCCAAAAATTCTAGGTAGGGTAGGGGCAAATTTTTTTTTAATTTTTTTTTTTTTAAATCCAAAAAATGCTATAGGTTGGAAAAAAAACAGTCTGTGTTTGGGGCAAAGGTCCCAATAATGCTAGGTAGGGTAGGGACACATTAAAAAAAATATTTCTTTTTTTCAATTTTTTTCAATTTTTTTTTTTCATTTTTTTTTTTTTTTGGAAAAAAAACTCTAGGGTCGGGGGGGTTTTGCTAGGGAAGGTCGGGTTGCCCGAAACACAGATATTTTTCTTTTGGGCCTAAGTAACAAAATGCTCTTAATGAATCAATAGTACATGTAATAAAGTGCTCATTTTCAGATGGATATAACAATGTCTATATACTCAATAAAGAAGTTGTGTTTTCATTGTATGAATCTCTCTTCCTAACACTCATAGGTGACACCAGGAGTTGTGATTTATGAATGTTGTGATCATGTATGTGAGATCACATCATGGCTACGTGTTTTACAGACAGTAATTTCATTGTCTTAATGTCTCTGTTAAAATTAACTGAAGTATAAACTCCGGTTATAACAAACTCATTTGGACCATTTAAGTTGTTCCTCATATCTGGAGTTTGTTATATCCATTAACATTATAACATTTTCATATATAATGAAGAAAAGAAAATAACTTTGGTAAAGAAATTTCTTTCCTTATAACTGGAAATTCGCTATATCCAGAGTCGTTATATACTGAGATTGTAACTATAGTATTCTTCTATGTGACTCAAAAAAGCATCAGAATATGTATTATATTTAATTATGTTACCTAGACAGACTTCTTTTTGAGAATCTTAATGTCAGTGTATTTCATTGTTTATTATAACCCTTACCTACCTAAATTTCTTAAATGGGCTTGTCCATCTTTCAATTTAGGCAGTACCATTTATTATTCAAAGGGGTGCTCACTGAAAATGTTCAGATTGAATATGGAACAGTGCAGATTATGATCATACTGCATGGATGTGCCCGCTGATAATGATCTGCACTGATTGCAGTAGCAGAAACTATTGCCACTGGCATTGTAAGGGTTAACAGCCATAGTTGCTGTGAAACTTCAGCGTTTGTCAAATGAAACTATCATCATGCATGAAAAATCTCAGTTAGTGATTTTATGATATTTTACGATATATTTCAGTTGTCATTTATGCAAGATGGGGAAGAAGATCAAGTCAAGGTCGCCATCAAAATTCGCTCAATGTCAAAAGAGGAGGTGGAAGAAACTCTCATTTATGTAAGTCTAAATACAGCAATCAGGTACAAAGCAGGATTTTCTTGCCTTGTTCACAGGCATTGCTCGTTTTACTTCCCACATTTGCAGCCAGTAAAGTAACATCTTATGTCACAGTAACCTCATGGCCTTTTCATTTACCTATCAGTTGAGGGGTTGTGAACTCTATACATGTATTTGGTTGGCCCTCATTTTTTTCTAAAATGAAGCCCACATGCCAATATTATATGCCCCGAAGCATATTAAAATTGTCAAATGAAATACATTAGGAGCTTGGCGAAACAATTTTTTTTACATCTTAAAAATGCCCTATGAAATACAATAGGAGAGCTCAGCCCAACCATTTGTTTAATGTCATTTGTTTAATGGTAATAAGGGTACAGTCAAACCTTTGTTAAAGACCACCTCCAAATAAAAACCAACAGAGAGATCACAGTGAAGTACACATCTATAGTAGAAACACTTGTGAATAAAGAATTGCAAACAAGAGCAGGGGGGGGGCCCCCCCCCGACTCATATTCAAATTTTTTCTTGCAGACTGACAGAGATATTGAGCAGCTGAGTGAGACGTTACAGAGGATTGAGGAGAAGTTGGAGAACCTACAGGAGATGTTAGGGAAGGAAGAGGAGGAGGGTACCAACTACAGGATGAGACATATCAAAACACTGTCGAAAGATAAAATGTACAAAATGGTCGGAGTACCTGGACTTAAACTCAAGGTAATTCACATTTTTAATTTTTGAAATGTTTTATTTTGTTAAAGGGCAGTAACTCTTATGTTACCATTAAGATCTGTGTTTTTGTTTAATAATATTGACGTCTGAAGGCAATGACGGGGTTAAGCCTGGTGATAATTTACATACTGTTTACATGTGAGTGACTATGTTTTTTATTCATAGTATTATTATGAGAAAAAAATAGAGATTTTGAAAATGAAATTGTACTTTCCTTGAAGCTTGTAGCAAACTTTGAAACTTACCATAAACTTTCAGGTTCATGAAAATGGAACGGTAAATGCTGCCAGAGATTTCTACTTCAACTTACGCAAAGCCACCCAGGGCAGTACAAAGGAAATACTTCTACAAAGAGTATGTTTTTGTTTGTTCACGTTTTGGTAAAATTTGTAGTTCACAGCCACAGGGGTTTGACACATATTTGTAATCATTGGTCGAAATAAGCAAATATATTCTGACCTATGATTACTACTAACACTTGCAGAACCCTTGTGTTCACAGAATAAAGCACAAGAGTTATCATGCTTTCATTTAACACAGGCATTATACCCGCATAAATGGAAATTTAAAATACTTGTGTCAACCCCAACCTCATGTGGTAGGTATACAGACCATACCATCTGAACAGTGCTAGTAAATGCATGTTGGGATTCCCAATAAAAAAGTCATGACGTAAAAACACAGTGACTTCATTTTGAGGGGTTTGTTTGGCAGTAGTTAAAGTATAACTCTTACCTATGACACTCCATTTTATTCTGCAGTTAATATTACTGTCTATCATTTGAAATCTGTATACAATAAACTTCATATATACAAAACTCTTTGGGACCATTTAAATTTGTTCCTTATATCTGGAGTACGTTATATCCATATTTTATTTTCATACTAAAAAAAAAGAAGGAATAAAATCAGGGCGCAGAAAATGTGTTCCTTATATCAGGAATTTTACTATAACCAGAGTCATTATATACGGAGTTTACTTTACCTTTAAACACATTGGGCACGGTGTCCAGCAGTTGATATATAAGAACAAAAAAAAAGTGTTTATTCAGATACCTAAAAATGAATGTACTTATCCCACTGAAATGTATGCATGTAGTTAACATTTTGTTTACTTTTAACAGTTACTGGATGAGTTATCTTGTATGTTTGTAAATCCACAAAATCCGAAGCTGGCACCAGTTGCCAAGAAAATATTCAACGAGTTTGGTCGTGAAGTTACAGACGTGTTCACTCTGAGCACAGACAATGAGATCTGGGTCTCGTTTGGGGAACAGTATATTTCTCCATTTAGTAAGTATATACTTATTTGTTTTTGCTTGATTGTTTGACAGATTCAGAACTTTAGACGACTTCCACAGTAAGCGGTTAGAGTCGCTGACTTGAAATCACTGTGACCTCTCAATTATTGAAGGTCATATGTTTGAGTCCCACTTCTGACAGCGTCTCTTTTAATGAGGATGTTTACAGTTTCTTAACTAGAAGGATAGGAGTCTAGAACTGATCCATCCCAGGAATTTGGGATGGGTAGATTCTTCTTCATTTAGATTGTTTATAGTCACGGCCGACCCTCGAAACTCCCTAGGTGAACTTGCCAAGACCCGATGGGTAAATTGTCTGCCTGTAAAATAACTAAGATAGTGTTGCAAAAGACGTTATCTCGAAGAGAAAAACTGTCAAAACAATGTTTCACCCAATAACACATTGTATAAATAGTCCTAAAATATTGTAAGCCTTGCCAATAAACTGGCCCTCTTTTTTCTCTAGAGCCCTTTGGTTTTGTCAGTGGCCTCTGGACACTAAGATTTCAATTATTATATACTGTATATTTCAGCATATTGTTTACAAGTGATATTTGATGTGGCTAGAGGCAAAGATGTGTTTGGTGAGAAACAAGTGATCCTTCGCGAACAGTTGATGCCAGATGACAATGTTGATGGAATGACAGAGTATGTGTTTATAATTTGTTTAGCTTTATGCAGTTTAGTTTGTCAGTTTTTATTGGTTGCACAAATAGAATAAGGTTTATTCAGTCCATTTGTAGAAAGATCCGGTGCAACTGTCTTAACATTGATTGTGAACCCCATGGGGATTTAAACTCAGCACCTCAGGTTGAGCAGCTGGTGGCACTGTAATCTCATGTGTGTAACCATTTCATATTCCTGATTCTGTCAGTGTTTTTTTTTGTGCTTGAATAATATATGATGTCTAACTCCATCTTTGCAAATGGTTGAGGCTTTCTCATTTGAAAAACTCATGTGTTTAACTGCTTCCATAGCTGTAAAATGATGGAAACTCATGCAGTTTCTTGAATAAAATAATACATAAGCTTTTTTAAAGCAGTACGAGAGAAACAGGAACATCAGAATGACAGAGAAGCGTAGAGATGTTCAATAATTTTGACTGGTTCATATGTTTAATAAGGAAATGCCAGTTATCATTTTTTTTGATGTAAGCATTCATTAGCAGACGACAGTACAGTTTTTCTTTTCAAAATTTTGACTGGTTCACATGTTTACTATGGAAAGGCCATTTATCATATTCTTCGACATTAGCATTCATTAGCAAACAAGAACACAGCTTTTCTTTTTAAATTTTTTGGCTTGTTCACATTTATACAAAGGAAATGCCATTTATGATGTTTTTCAACGTAAGCATTCATTAGCAGACGAGAATACAGTTTTTTTTCTCTCATTTCAGCTATGAAAATTATGAAGCAAGCATAGGTTTTCCAGCAGTATATGAGTATGACCAATGTAAATACGAAGGCGAAAGAGCGCAGATTGATTCCATGGCAAGCATGGCTGAGCTAGATTCACGCGGACATTTCCTGCAATTTATGGTAAAATATTATTTTTCATCATCTTGGAGTTTAATGTTCATTTCAAGAGTATTAAAGTTGTGTACTTGCAAACAGTTTACCTCATCATTGTTCCTGGGAAGTGCCAGTACATGACTCATATCATTTGTGAGAAACTGGTGTCTTTCTGGCCTAAAGTGTCAGGTCAGTGGCGATGACTCAAACCTATGACCCTCAATGTGTTAGAAGTTTGAGTAATTTGAAGTCAGCAGCCATAACCACGCAACCAAAGAGATGGGTCTGGAAAAAACAAACAAATGTTCGTTCAAACTCTTATTATGATTGAACCAGATATTTATGTGTACATGACCAGTGTAGATCATGATCAGACGGTCATCCATCCAGTTTGATCATGGTCTGCACTATCAAGTTCAAAAATAGATACCGAAGTAAAGTGGAACACAATTATAAGTTTGAAATTCCTTTATCGGACACCCTTACTGATATTCTTTAAGTCTTCATTAGAAATCAAGCAAGTTGGGAATGGCAGAAGTTAAAACCGAATGGAAATATAAACAGAAATAGTGCTTATCATGTGATAATGTTGATTGTGCAATTTCGTCATATGTTATAATGTATTAATACATAGAAATATTATGTTAAGAAATGCATCTGGTAATGTTTTTTGTTGCAGTATACATAGGAAAACTTGCCCTAGTAAATTGTTTTTTACACACATATGTCATCCTCATTTCTGATGATTGTTTCCTACTCAGGAATTTTATTGCTATTATTTTACAGTTGGATCCAAAAGTAGTTTTATACCCAGAAATGATAATGAACCACAAGTTACCTAGAGGACACAAAGAGCTCTGGCCATCAGAATCACAAATATGGGTCATCTCAAAGGTAAGGTTTGACGAGTGTTACTTAAAATCACTTTCAATTGGTGAGAAAATAAGTTCGTGATTTTTTATCAGAATAAAACAGGCATTTTTGTTGACGCTTTTGAGTGGCTGCATAACACAGTTTTTACTGTATTGTAATGCTTTTGAAGTTAAATTTATCTGTAAGAGTCAATTTAAAGATATACAATTCATAGAATACAGTTTGAATCCTAGATTCTACTTTGAAAAATTATTAATTCACAAAAGCACAGTTCAGTGACACTGTTGAGATACAATTTTTCATTTTTCAGTCCGGGTTTATCTTCATCAAACCATTCCCGCAGCTGTGTTTGGCCGTCTCTGAGCTACAGGTCGAGACAAACTTGGTTGGCAAGGAAACCAGGGTATCTGGCTATGTTGTCACCTTACAGAAGAAAATGATTGGAAACCCACACCAGCTCTGGACATTCAACCCTGACGCCACTATAGCATCAAAGGTAAAATTTCATTAGCAAAAAAAAAACTTACATATTTACAATTTTATTAGAATTTTCTGTGTAATACAGAATGATCGTTATCTTTAACATTTTTATCATATGTCGCAACCTAAAGTTTAATGTTTCGGAATTCACATTATGTTATAGCCAATGTTTTCTGTTTTAGGCATATCCCAATATGTTATTGACGTACTTGGGTAAAAAGTTCGGCGAGGAGACGGAAGACAGCGAGCAACCCCAGGGTGTCAAACCAGGCAGCCGGGTCTACATGATAGTGTCCGAGGCTCTTACCAAGAAAGACAAAGTTTTACAAAGGTATAACACTTGCTCTCTTTAGTTCTGTTGTAGCCTTACTATGTAAGGGAAGAGTTGTACTGGGATCAAGCATTGTATGTCTAGCCCTGAATGAGATTACTGAGGGTGATTACTGGTCTGGATGGACAGACTGTATATTATCATCTTACCTGTTACTGGTCTGTACTTCTTTTCGTTATCCCACCAAGTAAGCTTTATGGTAACTATATAGGGGTCACTTTGCACTGGCCTGTCTTACATATATTTCATGACATGATGTTGTGTCACATCACACATATTTTTGACACAGTTTGTTGAAGGAAAATTGTCCGATCCAGTCCTGTCACACATAAATTTTTTTCATTGCATCGCGTCTTCTTGCATCATGCATTTATTTCCGACACACTTTGTTTGTGGGGGTGTGAATCACTTTCAGTGATAGCTCTGGTTTATTTTAACTTCTTAGTTTCCTGTTTTAACCTTTGATATTTATTTGATGCGTTAGGTTTGCCCTCAAACAAGAGAAGTTTGGAAATCTTGGACAATGGAAATTTAACGATGCTACAAATCCAGAATGGAACAAACAAGCTTTGTCATGGCCGGCGAAAGCTGATGGATCGCTCAACATGGTAAGCTTCTAACAGACTCAGATCACAATTCAGTTTTGTTTCTTTGTTTGTTTGTTACCAGTATTTCGGGTAAATGTTTCAAGGCTCTAACCTCAGATTCAACCTGTTAATTATATGAATGTGTTTGTTCAGCGCTTTATGTTGTGTTCACATTATGTATATGTGTTTTCCTTTACTTTTGAAATTAGCAATCTTTATAATGTTTTAACTTTTAAATTAGCGCTGCAGTCTGAAAATCAACATTTTTTTCTGTTTGTAAAAAGAAGGGAAAGAAGTGTTAACACTGAATGTTACTCAGGTTGTCTGCAATTGGTAGGTGAAAAGTACTGATTCAGATCAGAATGCATGGATGTGTACGCTGACCCAAATTTATGCTCATTGTAAATATCTATCATTGGTTTACATCTTGTTACCTGTTGAGTACTGTAAATTTGATAATTTTTGTGTGATGAAAATTCTGCGATTTATGTGCAGACAGAATAATTCTGATTTATTCGCCAATTGTATATATGAGAAAGGACAATTCTCTAATAGTAAATATATGTGAAATGAAGTTCTTTAGCAAGATATTTAAATTAGCGAAGTGTGAAATTCATGAAAATAGTGAAAATTAAACCATTGCTAATTTTGCCCAATTAACAGTGTATGCAAAAATTTGACATGTGTCTGGAAAAGTTTATCAGACTTCTTTTGACTGTTTGAAATTAAATTTCCAAGTTTATAGAGCAAGAAGACAGTGTTTCCAAATTATGAACGAAACACTAGCTTTTGTGAAACTATGTAGAGTATGTTTGAATTTTGGCAGGAGTATTGTCTGGCCTATGGAGGGATACATTTTTATGTTCGAAATTACACAAGATAAGAACCAGAGCATGATGCACATGGTTGAAGTATGTTCTATTTTTAGTAATCTGTGGTTAAACATTGCCATTTCCCATATTGATTTAATAATGGCTTGTCAATCCATGTGTATATAGGTCTATGTTACCAGTAACTGTTCATGGGGGTATTAAATGAAAATTGTATAGTAAATTAGCTTTCTAAACAGTGAAGATAATTTTGATCATGATCTACATTGGTTGTAAAGGCAGATACATCAAGATGTAGGTTAATGTTTATTGTTTCAATTGGTTATTGACATACTGCCTAATACTGTAAAGCAACAATAATGGTGTCCTACATACTGGAGACAAACTGTGCTTAATAATTGTACTGTAGTTTAACTGGTCCCTAAAATGTAAGAATAATTGTCTTTTGCAAAATGTGTAAAGATGTTGCATGTCTTGACAGATTAAAAAAGTAGAGAAAGATGCAATTGCTAAATTATGTAAAATAGGCCATCATTGACTGAATTTCTTTTTACCAAATATGCTGAGTGTATACTCTGTGTTTCAGTGACACCATTACGTCTGCTGGTTGTAAGGAACGGCGAGCGAAATCTCCAGATGGCTGTTCCAGTAGTTGGACCAAACCTTACTAACGTAAGAATTAAAACTTGCAATTTCTTTTTGTGTCATGCTAATAACATATTTATTGTGTACTGGTTATGCAAGATTGACTGGTACCAAGGTCAGGATTTTCTACAGATTCTTTTTCTGCAAATCATTGCTCTCTGTCAGACTAAATGGGCATAACACTACTTGCAAGTCATTGGCAACTGATTAATTCAAAATTGATTACTGGATAGATTGATACATTTCTTCATTCATCTATTTATTCATTTGCACATTCACTCAATATGACGTTTGTCTTTAAGGATTCATTTCTTTATTATTCAATCATTAATTCATTCAGTCATTCATTGAAATTGTTCATTATACAATCATAAATTCAATTAATTAATTCATTCATTAAATTCATTTTCCAGTCTATTTCACTCAATTGATTCGATGATTAAATGGTTTATTCATTTTGCTAGTTTATGAAGGATCTTACAAAAAAGCCGCCAAAACCAGACAAGAAGAATCGTCGCCGACAGCAGGAAGAGGCCATGAATACACAACAAGATAACACAACTGATAACATAGAGCTTGATGTCAATCTACACTGTCGGGATCTCTCCGTCAGAGAGCTGGAATTCAGCATGGTATGTTTGTATTGTATGTGTACTGTATCAGATGTGTACTGTATCTGATGTGTACTGTATCATATGTGTACTGTAGCAGATGTGTACGTTATCAGATGTGTACTGTATCAGATGTGTACTGTAGCAGATGTGTACTGTAGCAGATGTGTACTGTAGCAGATGTGTACTGTATCTGATGTGTACTGTATCAGATGTGTACTGTAGCAGATTTGTACTGTAGCAGATGTGTACTGTACAATGTCTGAGCAGATGTGTACTGTAGCAGATGTGTACTGTATCAGATGTGTACTGTAGCAGATGTGTACTGTAGCAGATGTGATGTGTACTGTAGCAGATGTGTACTGTATCAGATGTGTACTGTAGCAGATGTGTACTGTAGTAGATGTTTAGTTCAGTTGTTGCATATATCTGAATTTAGTGTGTACATTTAGTGAATCTTTATCATATCTTTTTGGTTAGATGGTGTACGAGGGGAAAAAGTTGGGCTTCTGGTAAATTCTGTTGTTTTCTTTGTGTCTCAAATACTGTGTATAAAGGGGCCTTTTATAGATGGCAGTAAACTTTGATAACAAACAGTAAAGGCCTGTTTACCTAAAGCTTCATTTTTCAATACTTTCTTTTATGAATTTATGAAGTTTATTTGCTTGACAAAAGGCAACGAAACAAATTTGAACTACGAAATGAGTTATGATGTAAACTACTCGTATAAAGTAAAAATTCTTTTTTGTATATCTCAACAAGTGTCAACATTTTACTTTTTAAACAGTTCTTGGATCACTGCACGTCACTACTCAATCTTCCGTTTGCTGGACGAAGACTTTTTGACGAAAACGGTAACGAGCATTTCTCACTGAAGACACTCAAGCGTGACCAGCTAGGATATGTATCCTGTGGCGAGATCTGGACGGACCCACGTCTGACCAGGACGGAACAACAACGACGATTCCTGCTGTCACAGTTGTCCCAGGATGTTGCCAAGATGAGACAGTATGCTGCTTTGAGAAACCCAGAAAGTAAGTGTAACATTTATGTCTTGTGGAGAAACCTTGGTAGTAATTATAACATTTATGTCTTGTGGAGAAACCTTGGTAGTAATTATCAAAATTATGTCTTGTGGAGAAACCTTGGTAGTAATTATAACATGTATGTCTTGTGGAGAAACCTTGGTAGTAATTATAACATTTATGTCTTGTGGAGAAACCTTGGTAGAATTTAACATTTATGTCTTGTGGAGAAACCTTGGTAGTAAGTGTAACATGTATGTCTTGTGGAGAAACCTTGGTAGCAAGTGTAACATTTATGTCTTGTGGAGAAATCTTGTTAGTAAGTGTGACATTTATGTCTTGTGGAGAAACCTAGGTAGTAAGTGTAACATTTATGTCGTTTGGAGAAACCTAGGTAGTAAGTGTAACATTTATGTCTTGTTGAGGAACCTTGGTAGTAAGTTTAACATGTCTTGTGGAGAAACCTTGGTAGTAAGTGTAACATTTATGTCTTGTGGAGGAACCTAGGTAGTAAGTGTAACATTTATGTCTTATGGAGAAACCTTGGTAGTAAGTGTAACATTTATGTCTTATGGAGAAACCTAGGTAGTAAGTGTAACATTTATGTCTTGTGGAGAAACCTTGGTAGTAAATATGGACAAGATGATATTTGTCATTGCATCTAAAGCAACTGAAGGGTTATTTAGAACAGATGCAGGAATGTTCTCAAGTGGTGTTTGCTCCACAAACAAAATCTCTTGTAAGTTTATTTATAGTTTTCATAGTGATTTCTTTGCTCATGTGCTAAGGGCTTAATACTGTGGCAAACAGAGTGGGTAAACAGTGTGTGGTTATTTTTCATCCAAGTACAAGATTCTTGTTTCTTGTTTACCCTGTAGGTAATTATTTCAATTTGGTTTGTTTTGTTTTCAAAAGTACATTGTAAAAATATTCCAAAACAGTTTCCCCAGTTTGTTTGTTTTCACTGTCAGTGACCTAAGTAATGATGAAAGCAGGAAAACAGCATTCATTACCCAGCAACCGAAGTCTGAAAGGTTTTGTTCTATGCTTTCAGAGTATGTGCTACAGATAGACTCAAGTATGGCAGCAGACTCACCTGTCATTGTTAACAGACAGTGGTCCAAGGATGATAACGAGGACGTGGATATAGACAGACAGAGCATGGCGTCTGGAAAACCACCCAGTGTTGATTCCAATCCCCAGTTAGAGTAAGTTTTATGTAAATTATTTTTGTACACATTGTATTGTTTTCATTTACTGTATATTGGGTAATGTGCATGATTATTTGATTTTTGCTATTTTCGCAAATTTTTGATTCTGGTAATTCAAAAATTTTACCAAACAATAATTTGATATAGATTCACTTTTAGATAATTATTCAATATAGATTCATTTTTAGATAATTATTCTTTTCCCGGAATAGAAAATGAGCAATTAAGTCTGTCTGCGCACAAATCGCAATTTTTTTTATCACACCTGAAGTACCTGATTTACAGTACTTATTGAAACTATAAAGGGTCCTTTATTGCCTGGTAGATATCTTGCAGCAGTAATAGTAGCAACTGTTAGATTGTATTAAGAATTTTTGCTATATCAGGACAATAAGTAGTAGACTTTGAATGGTATACAGTTAAACCTGTTTGATCTGGTACCCTTCGGGTTTACTTGATCTTGCGACTTAAAGCAGGTTGCCTGTTAGACCATGTTTTCTATTTATACTTTTGATTGTGCCAAAAAGGGCAGTTTTCAATTAAGACTCGATGCAGGATAAGACAGCCTGTTCACTATTCAAAGTTTAGAAACTAGGGTTCTTGGCTTGCCATTAATGAAATTCATGCTACTGTTAAACTTCAGTGATAAAATTATAATTTCTGGGATCAGATCTACAGTTTGAACCACATTTTTAACCAATACAGAAGTGACCATTTAACCCATTTATGCTTAGTGGCTATCAAAAAATACCTTTTCAAACAGCTACGCGTCAAAGCAGACGACAAATACAATGTCGTCTGATAAGGATTTAAGTTATTACCATTTTGGATCTTAATTCTGTAGAACACCCCTATTTAAAGAAATGGACTTACCCAAATTGGAAGTCAGAAGATCTCATTGTAAAAATCTAGGTATAAATTGGTTAAAACAGTTGGCTGCTTAATACAGGGCCATTTATTTTAAATCACTATTTTTCCGATGTAATGATATTTGCTACTTAGGACAAGACTGGAGTGGGTACTCATTTCATGTGACCGCTTATGTTGGCCCAGTTGATTGTTTTATGTTGATGTATTTTAAGATAGCTTTTCTCTTTGACTAGAAACATGGAAGCAATGGACGGTCCTAAGACAAGTCATCAGATTTCTCACGATAGATCGGAACAACGTCTGAACAATCTCAAGTGGCCATGGGAACGTCTCGTTAACGTCAACAATAGTTTTGACAACGATCCTGAGGCAAACAAATTCACTGACAGGGAGATGTATGAAAAATACAAGTAAGTATATTATGTTTATATGTTCCAGATACAGTTCGTAACTCATCTGAATAGGTGCATATCATAGAAATGTACATACTTCTTCTTTTACTGTGAACTTTCTTACATTGATGATGCTTTAAACATCATCTTATTGTGTTTTTAGCTAACCGTCTCATTGATGATATAATTTTCAGGCCTAGAACTGTTCCAAAAATATCGAGAGATACGCTACAGAGGTTTGTTTACGAAGATGGTTATATTGCCTTAGCAAACAACCGTCAACTGGTGCTGGGTGTGTCCGAGCCCGAGGGGCGTGTTGTAGAAGTTCATCTTGTTAAGAGACGACCGGATGATGTGTACCAACAGTGGCTGATGAAAGAAAATGGGTATGTGTACACTTGGATGATTGTTTTTATAAAAGATATTTGACACTGGGACATGTATAGTATAAATGACAGACTGCTGATTTAGCATAAGTGTTGATACTGTATGTGAATTTAGGATTGAATTAATGTAGAACCAGGCCAGAACTAGAATCAGAGTACTGAAAAATAAAACTAATTGAGGACATTATTTTAGGGTCTCTAATAAACTTCTAACTAACTGTCTATTATTTCCAGTAAACATTAATTTAGCTTATCCATTTGAATGCAGTTGATATTAATTTCATATTGGCAGTTCAGAAATTTCAATTAATTTTGTTATCAAAACTTACTTGAGCTTTTCTCTCAAAAATATTAGGAAAGTTTTCATAAAATGTCCTGTAATTACAGTGAAGTCCGTCCAAGACATAATCAGCAAATAGTGCTCACAGTTTCGATGCCAAACAACGAACCTTTCGCGGAGGATGAAGAAGGTCGACCTTTGACCTTCGTTGGTTGCAAGGTCACTTTACAGAGCCGAAGAACGAACGAGTTTGGTAAAGCTCATCAGAGATGGAGATACGACGCAGAGACAGGATTTATTCATGCATTTTACGCAGATCTTCCCGACAAGGAGATCACTGCGGCCAACAAGGCGGACGTTTGTACATATGCTATTGCAAACACATCCAAGATTGATCAGCCTGTAAGTACATAATTATGTACTAAATACAGTATACATTAACGTGTTGGCTGCACCCTAAAAAGCGTATATCCATGATAAAGATTAATTACTATTTCACTATTTTAACTTCTGGCCATCCATCACCATCTAACAGTAAACCAAGTTGCTACTATGAACTTCATAGTCCTCATGAGGTCTGCAATATCTCCATTCAATATCTTGTCAAATTGAAGTCGTCTGCTGACATATTGCAAAATTTTTGTCACACAAAAATTACTCAATTTACAGTAATAACCTTGTTTCAATCTTATTGGAATTTTTTGCCAGTGCTTCTAGTGTTCTTTACTGCAAGTACAGGTTGGTGGTGTTAAAATAAATAGGAATAGCTATGGAAAAAAATCCTGTAAATCCTGAAAGATTTGTGAGAACTTTATTTTCGCATTTTTTTTGCGCGAGAGCCTTTATTTGCATATTCATCATTTGGCTAGTTTACAATTCTCAGAAAATGAGCGATATCTGGAAACACAATGGATTACTTGTTTGAAATTCCATCGTTATGTATAGACCCAGAGATATCAAAATCACGAACTTTTTGTCTCACAAATTTAAAGTAATTTACAGTAATTGAGTAACTTTTTATTCCTAGGGTTACACAGCAGATGTTCCACTGCAAACACAAACAGAAAGAGCTACAATGAGACGCATCAAGGTGTGCATGTCATGCGCACGTGCTATGAGGGGCAGATACAAAATATCACGGCTGCCAGAAAATACACAGTTTTCTTGTGCAATGGGAAATGGTGAGAAAGCATTTTCAAAAAGCCTTCTACGAACCCTGATGAATTTTGTCTGAGGCAAAAATTTACACTTTTTGAAATGAGAACTTGTGTCACCATAACAGGAGTCATTTTAACATAATTATTTTCACAATGTAAAATGCAATGAAATTCAATTTTCATTACCAAACATCTAACACGTATAGTTATTCTAAGTGCAGAAAAAAGAAAAAGATCATGCTTCCACAAACATGATTGATTTATTTTGAAAGTAACTGGAATATTATGGTTGAATTTCATGTAACTCAAAACTGTTGAAAAGTTACGTCCAACATATAGCTTTCAAACGGTTTGATTAAATTTCAGCAAAAAAGTTAGGACTGCAGCAGATAGGAAGTTTCCGTGTCCTGAATGGTAAAGTTGATCTCTCCACCCACGAGTACGAGCTCACATTGCAAGAGTGGGAGGAAAAATTAGCAAAACTCTCCGAGGAGACAAGTTCTAGAGTGATCACTAAAGAAATCAATGTTGCAAAGACGGTACAGACTGTGAAAGTCTTGGCGTACAAGAATGGAGAAGGAAGAATGAGACCAGGGGAGATAATCTGTGGTTCTAGCATTATTGGTGTAAGTAACCTATTTTGGCTTACTATGGTAGAAATGGAATGTATTGGAGAAAACAAGGGAGCTCAGCTTGTGCATTACTTCTCAAAAGGTGTCCTTACCATACGTTTAATTCTGTAATCAAAATGAAATTGAATAAAAAGTTATGACAGTATTATAAAAAGGTTACTACTGTAACAGTTAGTCTTGATTTTCCATTTTTTTTCCCCTGCTTAAATACTAAATTTACTGAATGAATAAAAATTCAATATCTTTATAAGTGACAAAAATAATGGGTAATATTATAAATATACCAATGAAATCTCACTGATACTTTCTGCTGTATTGAACAGATTTTGAACCAGTGCACAATGCGTATAGGCTTGAACCAGGCTGCTGTACGGATGTATACAGAGGACGGTACACTGGTCGTCGAGGTAGAGGACCTAATTGACTGGGCCATACAGAATTATAAGACCCTAATGGCGAACCATCTAGAAAAATTATACCAGGGTAAACAAGGTCAGTATGTCTTAAAAACAATATGTGAAACATAACTTGTGTTATTCTGGGCATTTACCATCTGTTCCAATAATTCAAAAGTGATGCAGACACATTTATTAAATTTTTAGTCATTAGTTTGGGATTTGTGCTGTCATCAGTTAGTGTACTATTTGTGTTTTACAAACTATTCGGTTAGTTTTAGTGTTTTATGTATTACCAAACCTTAATCTAAACCTGTTTGTTTTACATGATTATGGACTTCTTAAAGGAATAATAAGGAATAAGTGCAGTTTGGTATAAATGGTACACTGTAATGAAAATTTACACAGGAAATGTTGTACATGTATTTAAAATGGGCATCAAATTTCAGATGAGGATGAGAATCTTCAGCGTGGAGAAGGTGAAGGTCAGGAGAAGGAAGGGGAGGGGCAAGATGATGAGGGGGAGGGGCCAGACAAAGCAGGTATATACTGCATGTAATGCTATAATTATGTAATTGTTATTTTACTTAGCATTTAACCAATATTTATCCATGTCTTAACATATGCTTTTATATTTGTGGAATATCACCTTCATTAAAAGATGTAGACCTGCTTCCATGTTTGAATGGTTCAGGTCACAGACTGCAACTCTCTAAACCTCTCACTTTGATTTAGGTTCATGTGTACAGGGACCCTAGTACCAGCAACCTAACTATTCATTCAAGAAAGTTGACTGTTGTTTTTAAAGGTTTTTCCTTCCCAGAAATGATAGTTACCAGTCAGTGAATTGCACATTCTGATGGTTGATCACAAAACTGTGAGAAGTCCTTCTTTATTTCACATACATTTAGTTACTACAGTTTTGTAGTCAGTCCTTGATTTGCAGATATCTGAATTATTGTGGAAATGGACATTTAATCCCCAAGAAAAAAAGCCATTAATGATGATAAGTATTTTGTTTTAGCAAATTTTTATTTATTGAGAATTTCATGTTGTATTAATAGAAACAGATGCAAAAGAGGCTGATAAGACATCTCGTCAGAGGGAATACCTGCTAAGTCAAGTACGTCTGCCCTCGCAGGAAACCATTCTACGATATCCAATAGAGATATGGGTATCTAGTGGAAAGGACTTCGTACCACCAGAAGGTTTGTAGTACATGTGTTACTGCACTATCAAAAAGAATAACGGAAAAAACTTAGTTTTTACATGTTTATTAAATTCTAAAAGGAAATAAAATGTCACCACAGTACCTATCACTGTACTGTAACCTCTCATAGACTGAGGGTCATGGGTTAGAAAGTTGGCATTTTCTTACGGAGGATAGAGGTCTAGTAATGGTATTTCTTAGGAACGATGGTTAGATAAACTGCCCACCTGTAAAAAGGACTGAAATATGGCTCAAAGAGGCATTAAACTTATACAACAAGAACAACACAGAACCCATGGTCTATGTGTTATGGGTGACTACTCTTGCTTGTCTATTTGACTTTTAAGTTAGATTTACAAATCTGATGCCATACACTATGTTGCAAATGGGAAACAAAGGTTAATTAAAAGTAGCTTTAAGTCTGTTTTCTTATCAGATAAGCTATGACTAAACTGCACTGAAGGCTCAAGCATTTTGTTCTTCTCAAATAACCAGTCCAGGTTTTTGCTCAGTAACCAGTCCAGGTTTTTGCTCAGTAACCAGTCCAGGTTTTTGCTCAGGAACAAGTCCAGGTTTGTTTGTTTTTTGCGTCAATTACTACAGTTTCATCGCAACATGTTTTGTAGTTGTGGAATCCAAGATGGAGAACAGGAAGAAGAAGCGGGCGTTCAGATCTGCTGTATCTCTGGAGTTAGATATCGAGAAACACGTACTTAGACAAATGAAAGGTAAATTTTAATATATGAAATGTAAAATATTTTGAAAATGGTAGATCCTTTATCATGAAAAATTAATGCTATGGTAAAAAGTTTAGAAATTTCTGTACAAAATGCAAATAATTTTTTTTTTATGCCCCCGAAGGGAGGCATATTAAAATCGCACCGTCTGTCCGTTCCGTCCGTCCGTCCGTCCGTCCGTCCGCGCCCACTTACAAATTCGTGTCCGGACTGTAACTCTGTCATGCATTGAAGGATTTTAAAATAACTTGGCACACATGTCTAGCACATCAAGACGACGTGTCGCGTGCAAGACCAACATCCCTACCTCAAAGGTGAAGGTCACACTTGGAATATGAAGGTTATGGAATCCTCTATATATGCCCACATTCGTGTCCGGACTGTAACTTTGTCATGCATTGAAGGATTTTAAAATAACTAGGCACAAATGTCTAGCACATCAAGACGACGTGTCGCGTGCAAGACCCACGTCCCTAGCTCAAAGGTCAAGGTCATACTTAGAGTTTGAAGGTAATGGATTCCTCTATATATGCATATATGCACACATTCGTGTCCGGACTGTAACTTTGTCATGCATTGAAGGATTTTAAAATAACTTGGCACAAATGTCTAGCACATCAAGACGACGTGTCGCGTGCAAGACCCACGTCCCTACCTCAAAGGTCAAGGTCACACTTAGAGTTTGAAGGTAATGGATTCCTCTATATATGCATATATGCACACATTCGTGTCCGGACTGTAACTTTGTCATGCATTGAAGGATTTTAAAATAACTTGGCACAAATGTCTAGCACATGAAGACGACGTGTCGCGTGCAAGACCCACATCCCTACCACAAAGGTCAAGGTCACACTTAGAATTTATAGGTTATGGAATCCTCTATATACATGTATGCATACATTTGTGTCCGGACTATAACTTTATTATGCTTTGAAGGATTTTAAAATAACTTGGCAAAATGTCTAGCACATCAAACGGATGTGTTGTGTGCAAGACCCAAGTCCCGACCTCAAAGGTCAAGGTCACACCTAATGTTTAAAGTAATGGAATACTGTATGCATGATTACTCTGTCATGCATGGAAGGATTTTAAAATTACATAGCACATTTATTGAGCACATGGAGAGGACACAGACCAAGGAAAAGGAGAAGGAGGGGGGGGGGTGGGTTTTTTTTTTTTTTTGGGTTTTTTTTTAAAAAACAATTTTTTTAAAAAAAGAGGGTAAATTTTTATATATGAAATGTAAAATATTTTGAAAAGGCAGATCCTTTTTCAGGAAAATGCATTGGTAAAAAGTTTAGAAACGGTACAAAATGCAAATAATATTTTATTTTCATTTTAATTGTGGAGTATCCCATAAACAAAAAATGGTTCTGGATATAGTCCAGTTTATAAAGGGAGCCAAAGGTAAACAGTGCAAAAAGATAACATAAGACTTTTATTGTCACCAGGTAGGAGACTGGATGAATTGAGCCCGGGGGAGTACAAGGGTACCAAGAACAGCAATAAACCTGTAGTGGTTGAGGGCCACTGGGAGGAGCCGACGCCCGAAGAACAAGAAAAACATGACACAGTCCATAAACTACAGGTAAATGTTTTATTTACTGTATTTGCTTCTGTATAGGTCACACTGGTATATAAGACTCGCTAAAAATATGGAATCTATAACAAACTAATAGATATATAATTTATATTTATCAATTGTCTTTGCCAGAAGGAAATTACATGTAATGTCAAAAGTGGTGTTGACTTGTATGTGAACAAGTTAATTTTCTTATTTGTAAAAAATCAGAATTCTCAAGTTTTCAAAATGTTCATCAAGGGGCATTTAGTTTTCTTATTAACTTCTAGAAAAAGTCATATAAAATGTTTGATTATAAAACTTAATAAAATTGAGAATTTTCATTTATTTAATATATGAAATAAATCTTTCACACAATTTTTGAATTAGCAAAGTGGGAAAATCGCAGTGCCGTATGTAGAATCTCTTATGTGCACTTAGCAGAAATTTTATGCGCATGTTGGATGTGATTTTTCAGGAACATCTGGCAGAAGTGAGGAAATACCAGAAGGAGAAATCTCCACCACTTGTACTTGACATGAACAAAAGTCTCTATAGACAGCCAGATACAGTAAGTTGGTTTCTGTATTAGACATGACCCAAAGTTTCCCCAATACATACATTACTGTAAATTGTGAAATTTCGGAGTTTTTGAGCAGACATAATTATTCCTGAATTTTGAATTCGCTAAAAGGATAATTCTCTAATAGTAAATCCTTTTGCTAGATTTTTAGATTAGCAAAGTGAGAAATTCATGAAAATCACAAAAATTACCCAGTTTACTGTACATGCACACAAAAAACACGTATAGTTTCGCTTCTATGCGTTTTTTTTTTATGGATTTAAAATTTTTCAACAGTAAAAGCCAGAGTTTAATTGTTTACAACCATTATAAACTGCATACACTGTTTCAAATATCTTAATAACAAACTGATTTACCCTATTCTTCATTTAGCCCGTGTTACCCTACCCTAGTCTACTGAACTTTTGAAATAGAATGGTCCATATTTAGCTTTAGACAGGACCATTTATTGAACATAGGGGTGTTTAATTAAGATTTACCAGTCAAACAGTTAGCAGTGTAGACCATAATCAGACTCAACAGTTGTGCAGCTGTGTAGACTAGTCATGGTCTACACTGGTCACAAAGAATAACTCTTGTTTTAAAGAATTTAAGGGATGTAGCTGAAATTTGGGGTCATATTATTTATAACTTTTTGTCAATTTCAGAAACGTATCTTGGCATATCCAAACGGGGAATCTGTTGAGCGTGCTACTTATATCTGGGGTGAAAGTTTCCAACAACTTCTCGATAGTGCTACAATGAGGCTAAATCTTTGGCAACCTGCCAAGAGATTCTTCACAATGGAGGGAAAAGAGGTAAAAGAATAAATTCTTTTTGAAAATAGGAAATACATTTAGCTTGGCTTTGTAAAAGCTAGTACCGGAAATTTGTACCTTGCAGCTGTGATAGATATACACTGTTAATGTATCGTTACAGACACATGTATATGGCAGTCTGGTTCCCGGTCATTCTGGAAAAAGGGAAAGGGAACCAGTTTGAATCTTCATCAGTCTGAGCATAAACATGTCCTCATCTGTATGCCTTCTGTCATACAAAACCCAGAAGTTGTTTTCATTATAGTGTAAACTCAAGTGTTTTAGGGGAACACATGTATATGTCTGTTAGACACAAAACAGCTGTATTTCAAATAACTTATTCATGTATTGCTCTGAAGCCATGGTCTGGATACTTAAAACCATAAAGCTTAAAGATAACATATTTTAATCCTTAGATAAGTAAGTTCTCAGAAATCCAGAAGGACGAGTTGGTTTGTGTATCAATGGGGAAACCATTCAAGCACGGACAGACAAGCAGACTGGATATAGAAATCAAAGCAAACTGGTCTCGTGCACACAAGCAGTACGGTTTCACCTCAACGGACGTTCATGTTGAAGCTGCTACTAACTCTAAAGTCAATGTAAGTATTTCTCATACATTTTAACCTGTGTTACCCAGTCTGCCAAATGATGCCCAGTCTGCCAAATGATGCTGCTAATATGGCTACTTGAGGCATGGCTTGAAAGCCCCTGAAGACTGTCGGTGAAGTATCAATTTCATACTTGGTTACTGAGATATGCCCATAAGCTAACACCTAAAACTTTAACCAGACTTTCTGAGTTGAACAAGGCTCACAAGGCTGAATAGTGTATTAAATTTAGTCAAGAGTTATGTAACCTGATTGTCTGATATGGGAGTACCTTTGAAGGCTTATGTAAAGTTGAAACCAATCTCTTATGATGTTACTGAGATATGTGAGTGATAGTTGCTTGCACACAAAAATTAAAGTAAAATTTAGTTTACAAGAAAAATTTTAATAAACATTTCTAAGTAAACCAAATGTTTAAATTTTGAATAAATTCAGTCAGGAGTAATCAAACTGTAAGGTCTGATACCCCTGGATACTTTAATGAAGTTTCACTCCAGTACAAGCCTTGGTTAGTGAGAAATGTCCTTGAAAGTAAATTGCATGCCAAACTTTAACCAATGTGTGACACCTATGCAGACACTAGGGTGTGTAGAATAGCGCTCACTTAGTCAATAATCATGCTAAAAACTTTGAGGTTTGTATATCTTTTCAAACAAAGTTTTGAAAGTGATAAATGTGGAAATTTTGTAGCCCCTGACAGTCCTGTGTAAGACGCCTCACAAAGATCAGTCCTCCTTATGTCTCAGTATTAATATATCAGAATTCTAGACTTGATCCCCCATAAAACAAATAATTTTCGCACCAATAATATTCACATTTTGCTATTATTGGACTGATTCTTACATCTTTAATTTTGCATTTTTTAAAAATGGAGTGAAAATTTACATGTGAAAGTTTTATTTCTGATGTAAGGAAAAACTTATTTGTGTCATCTATAATTCACATAAAACGAAGTGGCGTCTGAAAAATTAATACAGTTATAATAAGTTGTATGAGAAAGAAGCTGGATTAAAGTATTATTTTTTTTGCCATTAGATAATGAATAGTTTATCAGGATGTATATTTGAGGTAACTATTCAAGCAGATGTGGTCAAATTATGTTGTTTATACATTGTACTGTTTAATTGTTTAGATTAGAACACATTTTGTGTGTGTGTTAAGACCAGTAAGAATTTGGATAGAAGATTTCAGTCAGTTTGTAGTTTTTATCTTTTAATATTTTACCTTGAAGGTAAACGTTTTTTTCATATTGTTGTCTGTTTCCCCCGATATTCCGGTGCTTTAGTGAAAATTTATGATTGGATTTCCTTTTTCTTTTCTTTTTGGCACATCTTATTATGGTATAAAAAATGTGCTGTTGTTGAATTTTCAATTCTTGTTATTATGGTACAATTTCTGCAGCATTTTAGTGGGTATTTCTTTACAAAACTTATTACAAAATATGACGAGAAGGGAAGATTTTTTAAAAAGTTTTCGGCATATTTAATCAATAGGTAATGAAAAATCTGACAAGATGGTCTACACTGTTTGTAGTAGTGAAATAGTCGACCTTGTTCCAGTTTGAGGTTTATTTGCCTTTACACTGCCTGTTCTTCTAAAAACAAATTCATAGAAGTAAGAAAGCTGTGCTTTGATATTATAGTGATGGCAAAAATACAGTAATATTGTTTGTGAGTGGTAAATTTGTGTTGTTTTTGGCTTCTTATAAAAAGAAATTTGTGACATTCTTGCCAAAGTAACAGATTTTTGAAATGACTACATACATGTACATTAGTCACATAACTTTCATTTAATATCATGTATGAAATTATTTAGAATATTATATTTTAACAGAGAGGACATGATTAAACCTGACCCCACTAAATTTCTTAAGTGGACTCGTCCTTTAAATTTGGACAGTGCCATTAATAGTTCAAAGGGGTGCCAGGGAAAGAATTTACATACTTAATAGCTAATGGGGCGGATGATGATCAAACTTCACAGATGTACAGGCTGATCATGATCTACACTGGTTGCAAAAGGCAGGATCACTTGCAGCCAGCAGGGTTAAGGTTTAAAGGGAAGAAGGACCCTGTCAAAACTGCATTACTTTTATAAATGTAACAATTATGATGTATTTCTACAGGTTGATCCATTTGGACCGCCCGCTCTTGCATTACCCAATGGTGAGTCTGGAACCCAAAGTACGCCGAGTATTTCTTCAAGACCTAAGTCTGCCAAGGCAAAGTAGGAGAAAATGTTGGAACATCGGCAAGATCTTCCAAGCAGACGTCACTGAACTGGAATTGGGACACAGTTCTAGGCATCAGAGTAGAAATTTAGACTGACATTATATTTCTAGTAGATGGAGGAAGACTGGAATCTATATAAACAAGATGAATATATCTCATAGATTTACGTCCTCAAGTCATTTTTGGCCACAAGTCGCTGGTTTAGTTATGTTCGTTTGTAAGAATGTCAGTATACAGCACAGCGAACAAAAACTTGTTTGTGACTTGTAAGTTACCGAGACAGGGTAATATTATTGGTACAAAAGTGCATAATTATTATTGTAACAAACAGGGGTGCATGAAATAGATATGTTGGTATTATCTTAGTAGAACAAAATACTCAGTTTTGGAATGACAATACTGTTATTTTAAATATAACAAGTCAAAGATTTTTCAACCCAATTTTCAGGAAATTAAAGTAGGTGCAACTAACTCGCCAATCTGAGCAAGGACTTTGTTCTTCTCTTCGACTAAAACAATGGCAGATATTGCCAAAACATGTGAAATTCTATCAATTCAAGTAATACTGAGATGGCAGTTTTTTGCAACTTGATCACTTCTCTTGCGTATCCTGATTATTTCAGGTGCGACTTATAAACCCTTGTTACTTATACCTGAATAATTATGCTATAAAGCCTGTTAGGTAAATAGCTATTGAAAAGGAAAGAAGTGTGCTTGTAAATGATTAGGAATCTTATGAACTTCAATCAACCTACACACATCTTGTATGTAGTTTTGTATTTATTCTCTGCAGTTGTAAATACCATGTACATGTTAAATTTGTGCTAGATATTAGTGTTCAATTTGAATATGAATCGAAAATTCACAATCTCAAATACTGTGATATGTATCTTATACAGTAGAGCATAATTTTGTCGTTATACTATGTAATATTTTGTGTTATATTTGTTATGCGTATTTTACATGTTTTGCCGTCCCCCTCACACCAAAAGAAAGATTTCATGTTATATAATATGTACTATGTCCAACAGATATGTCTCAAATTATTGGTTATGTTATGTTATATTGTTTTTGCCATTGTCCAGTCACAATCAGTTTATGACCTTTAAGTCCCTGGAGCACTTTCCATTTACTCATATATACTGGTAGAATGACAGAATGGTGTTTTATTGACACTAAAACAATGTTGACATACATGTAACCCTGTCTCCCATATGTATGTAGTTTTGAGTGTTGATGGAAAGTGTTTATTGTTTTAATATCGTTAGAAAAAAAATAGCCTACTATATTTTATAATATCTTAGTACTGGGTACTTTTGTTTTAAAAAAGCAACGTTAGGACATTCTTCGATCAAATAATAGTCAGTTTCACTGGTAAGCCATCTTTCATGGTAATATAACAGCTACCCCTACAAGAAGTTTTACATCCAAACTGCTCCTGAGACTTTAACATGTGTTAAGAATAGATGAAAAATCAATGTGTCACATAGTAAGGAAAATGCAGGTCTGGAATGGTCAAGGACTGGCTGCAATGGTCAAAGACTTATAACACCTAGCACTTGTTACTGCTTCACGCCTTTTTTATCATGTACATAAAATATACAGAGCTATGTGCAAAATTTTACTTTTGAAATAATCTAAATTTTATACTTAGCTCTCTAAATTATTGTTTCTTACACTGAGGGTATATGGTAAATATTGAATTAAAATAGATGGCTTCACTTTGTTGGAGGCTTTGAACAATTTCTTGTGATAGGTTTTTGGTTTACATATTGCTTTTTATATTTTTTAATAGTTTATTTATTAGTCTTTTATGGGTCGTAAAAATTTATTTGTAGAAGTTTACTGTTTTGTATGAAATATGAAAGTTAAATAAATATGGTGTGAAATTAATTTTGCATGACATGAAACTTATTTTGAATAATTGTGATGTGAAATTACATTTGAAGAAAAAAGGGTTGATACATTATTTGTAATGTTTGAAGCTAAATTTTGTATAAATAATGTGTTGAGCTAAGCTTTGTATAAATTAAGTGTTGAGCTACATTTTGCATACTTGGAACCAGAAGCATTTTAAAGTCGTGAGTTATGTTCAATTTTAGTCAAATTGCTTTTATACAGTGGATCATACATGTAATATATTTCTACCTGTGTACATTCCATTTTGCTATATACATGTAGTTACTTGATAGAAATGTTTTCATTATCATCATCACTTTACAAAATGAACTTTATTTACTGCGACACATATCAGTTACAAAGTTTCTCCCATCATAAACTCATGCCATGAACTCTTTCAAAGTTACATTTACTTTGTCACGTTACACACAGAATTATGTATACTTCTGTGCGTTACTGTTGCTTAGTTACATTCTCAGAACATTCCGTCCTCCACTTACATGCCTTTTACAAAATGTTTTAATGATTTATTTTATGTTCACTGTTTCTTTACATGATTCATGCATTTTATTCATTATTCTTGTCTTACATAGTCAGTCTTGATACATTACAAAACCTGTTTAGTTGTAAACGATGATAAATGAATACCTTAGTATTTTGTACATTACAATTAGCGTTTTATGTTCAAGAAAAAAGTATGTGTTTGTAGTTTTGGTAAAACCTGCCAACCCTACTATTTGGCCCCTGTTTCAGTGTGTTACTGTACAGAACAGGCCCCCCGGCATTTATAGTGTAGAAAAAAAAGCCGTCTCTTTTCTAAAAACATCACTTGAACAATATCCTTGTAGCAGTGTGTTTATTTCTACTTTTCTAGCTAAGACATCAGCTTATATACATTAAGCAGATTTAAGAGTAAAAATAAAAGTAATAGATATATAAACTTCTATAAAACGTAGGCATTGAATATTGTTTGTAAGCTTTGGTTATGCACTTCATTTTAGAATTTAGTTGTTTTCTTTATTTTCTCCCCCCGACAGTGTTTTAATGCTTGTGGTAGAAATATTTGTGATAGACTGTATGGTCACTTTGTGATAGATGCTTTTGTTATAAAATTTAGAAAATAAAAACTATGATTAGAATGAATTAAATAGTTTGTCTTTTATATTGATTGATATGTCAGTCATTGCAGAAAAATTATCACCAACAGTCAAACTTGAGAAGCCGTTCGAGGAAAAATTCCCCACTTAAAAAGGTGGCTGCCTTATACAGATGGCCATTAATTGGGATTCAAATATATTCACTGCTTAGGGTAGGTGTCTTCATTTTAGAGGTGACCACTTTTATAGGTTCATCTGTGCAATATACAGGCAAACCTGTGTCAAAGACCAACACTCGAACCAGCAACAGGAAGAAATCAGTCCAGTATAGAAGAAGCCCCAACTTTCAATTAAGGTCACTTTACCTTCTTCCAGTCAGTTTGTTACATAGATTAAATAGTACAGTCAAACCCTTAATACAGACCACTTCAAAATAAAGACCAGTGGGAAGAAAACTACACTATTCAATCAAAGTTGAAACACTAGTAAAGAGAAACGGCCACCTTTTGCTTCTTAACAGTACTGGCCTTTGTTCACAGGTTCGAATGTGTACAGTGATCTAGCATTTAGTGCAACAAAGCCAAGCTGATGAGGTGCAGTTTGCACGATGCTATAAAACTTGATCACATCTACCTTTTAGTTCTCCGGATGTCTTCCATTCGTCTGTCCGTCTGTCCAGTACTTGAAACATCGTTTCTCTTTATCATCTATTTTACAGTGAGCATTTAGCATGGTGAGCTTTTAGGGTTATTGGATTTCTGTCATTTGTCCCTTGAAAAATTAATGATGCCACCCAAGATGGACAAGAAACAAAATGGGCTAGACAAGCTCATAAAACAACAAAATACAAAATGAAAATTTAGTAAAATTTAATAAGCAATAAGCAACATAAACAAGTCGTACATAAACGTATACAGATCGTTTAATTATAAGTATAAATTTAACAAGATTAGTATGAACAAGAAATTGTATCAGTATCAAAAAAGAGATAATATACAAAGTTATCCCATAACACAATCAATCATGTCTTACATAGTCAGTCGAACTTACAAATAGACGAACAAGAAAATTTATTGAATTGAGATCCCTCGCCGAATAGGGCACATTTACGAAGAGATAAAATTTTGTTTAGTAATTTTGGTATAGGGTTATTACATCTTTTTGGCAAAATATATTAGAAGTTACAGGCTGAACTGAAGGAAAAGTTTTAATGAAGTTTCTTTGCTGATTTTATAGTGAAAACAGAGTGTTTAAGTAAAACAGCCCAAAGCCCTGTGGAGGCATATTTAGCGGCTATGAACTATTGAGTTAATTTTACAAGATTAAATTACGTTCTGATCACTATTTTTTAAAGTCTCTATACAGATCACATAGAAAGAGTGATCGTTAGATTATTTGAGCCAATTACAACTGAACTGGTGTCTATAAATAAAATTTTAAAGTTTTTCCTATATAAGGCTATGTAAAACTAAGTGCCCCCTGTGCAGGGTCAATTTTGATCTGGGGGTCATAATTTGAACAATCTTGGTAGAGGTCCCACTAGCCAATGCTACATGCCAAATATCTAAGCTCTAGGCCTTCCGTTTTCAGTGAAGAAGTTTTTCCTATATAATTTAGAAAATAAAAACTAATGACTAGAATGGGGTAAATTTTGTCCTGGGGGTTATATTGATTGATTTGAACAATCTTGGTAGAAATAATTAGACAATACAACATGCCAAATATCTAAGCACTAAGCCTTGTGGTTTCAGAGAAGAAGATTTTAAAAGTATTTTCTATTTGTTGCCATAGCAACTAGAGTTCTGCATGGAATGGAATTCTTTGAACAATTTTGGTAGTGCTTCATGCAAGGAACATTCCTGCATAGTTTTATCAACATTGGCTTAGTGGTGTCAGAGGAGATGTCATTTGAATCAAAATGTTGACGGACGACAGACAATCCTCAATTACAAAAGCGAAGCCAGCTGAGCTAAAATTAAAGGACAGTAACTCTAGAGTAACTAGGGCAATCTGGAAGAAAGGTGAGCATGCAATGTCACATCATGCTGATCTATACTTAAGTTTCATGAAATTCAAGTCATTGGTGGTTTAGTAATTGTTCCGGAAAGATGGACAGACAGAAGGATAAATAACAAAACAATAACCTCCACCTTTGGCAAGGTATAATGAATCCTCTATGAGACAAGAGGGCCAATATGGCCCTTTATCACTCACCTGTCTAACTTAAACTAGATTTCACCAAGGGAATCATACTGATCAAGTTACATAAATGTGACTGGGACTGAGAAAATGGGTCCAGATGAGCATTAATTATTATTGCGCAAATGTTAAAAGACAAATCACCAATCTTCACCAATCTTTGTCTGTCCGTCGTCCATATTAAAAAATGATGTTTATTGGAAATGGCATTCCGCTAAATATGCATGAAAATGATTTTATCAAGTCTTTATCATAAAGTATATTACCATGCAACCACTAATTCTGTCACATTCAATGTGAAAATTAATGATGCCAATCAAAATGAGGACTTATTGAAAAAAATGGGAAATGACACCAAAATTAAAACTAGCAAAATACTCGACAATAAATTATGTGTTATCACGTGAAATTTCAAGAAAAATAAGCAACATATGAATGTGTAACATGGCAATCTACAACGTCAAATATATTGACGTTAAAATTACTAGTATTGACTTAACAAGCGTTATTATGAAGAATAACAATGTGTGTTTTCAAAAAAAAGCATAACTATACAAAGTAGTTGGTAGATTTACTTGAAATTTTCAATTCATAGTCAACAGACTTCACACTTTTAGAAAACATGTAAAACAAAATGTGTGATTTTTACTCATCTGGACCCATTTTCACAGTCACAGTCACAAATATCCAATGAAAAAGGCAATCTTTATTGCACATACACGGTTTCTCTATGATTTGACCCTATGACCTACTTTTTGACATCAGATGACCCATATTTGAACTCAACCTTCATTTCACCAAGACAGTCATTCTGACCAAGTTTCATGTAGTTCCAGTGAAAAATACAGACAACACTGCATATAGAGTTTTTCTATGATTTGACCCTGTGACCTTGCTTTTGATCCCACATGACCCTTATTCAAACTCAACCAAGATTTCATCAAGGTTATCATGCTGACCAAATTTCATGGAAATCCAATGAAAAATGCAACCTCTATTGCATAAACAAGGTTTTTCTATGATTTGACTCCATGACCTAGTTTTTGACCCCAGATGACCCATATCGAACTCGACCTAGATTTTATCAAGGTAATTATAAGTTTCATGAAAATCTTGTGACAAATGCAGCCCCTATTGCATACACAAGTTTAAAGTGTGTACGGACAGACGACAGACACCAGGTGATCACAATAGCTCACCTTTGAGCACTTTGTGCTCAGAGCAAGCTAAAAAAGGCTGAGCTGACAAGGTACATGCTGAAGCCTAAATATTAGATACATAAATGTTATCTTCTTGCAAAGTGAAGGACAACACATAAATAATGTAGATGCATCAGAAAATACAGAATGAACACATTATATCTAATAACTTGAATTTAAGACTGCTGCCTTGAAGCAGCCAGTTACTCACAATAAGCCTTTTTTATCATCACACTTATTAGAAATCTGACTCGTAACTTTCTCATATGACGCTATTTTTGATAAGACGGGCCTAATGTTGGTAACTGAGGGTTTAAACCAGTTAACAGCAATCAAGTCACAAACACCTCTACCAAGAAAGTCCACATCATTAAATTTTCATAAAGGGCAGTAACTCCATTGTTGATTTGGCAAGTTTTCAATCCTACACATTGTTCAAAGATCATGGATTGAATTACACATACCAAGTAGAATCAAGACTTGATCAAAAGTACTTGAGTGAGAGAGCAAAAACATGTATCATCTATATGAGACTCTCGTAATGGAAATTGCCATGTCTCTATTTTCAGTTCTTATTATTTATTTCATCCAATGAAATTAATGCTTACAAAAATAAGAGCACCTCCACAATGAAGAGTATCTTCTAATAATGACTGTGCAAAAGACTTGGAAAAATGATGTTATTTGTTTTGTCCTGATTCAAGGGACGATCATATGAAATCTTTGAAAGACATGATGCACAAAATTTATTTAAAACTAGATAGCTGACAAGCATGGATGCTGCCATTTTTAAATTTCCCAAACTGCGGTTTGAGAGCCGGATTTCATTGGCTAGTTGATAAACTTGAGAAAATATCAAGAAACCAATAGAAAGGCTTGAACTTTTCCTAATATGTTATTCATATGGGAGATTTCTTCAGTCAATTTGCCAAGGGTATTCAATTGGGTAATGAATAGCCTGGGTTACCGAGGATGTGTGCCAATAAACACAATGATTAATTTCAGTAAGGACTAGATCAAAATTGATTCAAACTACATAAATGATAAAGCAAGTATGATATTAAGATAGACTAAAGGATGAATGGATGCTGAGTATTGAAATGCACAAAATTCTTCATCAGGAAAAAGTCTATCTGACTTAAAATATGAACTGACAAGGTATATGACTTCCATATCTAGATCAAATTTGTCAGAGGATGGAATGTTATTCACCAGAAAATTGGGTAGTATTTGCGATGACTTCAATTTCCAACTTCACTAATTTAAAAATCTCATGAAAAATTCATTTCACATAGATTTAATATTAGAGAATTCTTCTATTGTGAATATAAAATTCAGGATTAAGACCCTCTGCTCACAAATCACAAAATTTTCATCTCGTGAAAATTTCCTAATTTACATTATGTGAAAGGCTAGTTGACACTAAAGTCTCATGTATTTGGTAAACCTTGGGAAAAAGTAATACTGTTCACTTTTAGTGGCAATTTCCTAGAAATATTTGCTTTGGAAAAAATAAAATAAAATAATGCTTACAGAATACATGGAATGTAGCACTACACAAGATTCTAACAAGACAATTGACCTTTTTATGATTCCACAAATAGCTTTACCACCACTTGGTAAAATTGTGTTAATCTTCTCTGCAACCATGCAATCCTATGCATTCAAAACATAATCATAAACATATTGATACAAACCAGATTTATGATATTAGTCGGGCCACTTTGCTGAAACCAGCACCTTTTTTTGGGCCATTTCAACCTGTATTGACTTTGACTCTAGTGACTTTTCCAAGAGAATGCTCAGCAATGTAATGCACTACTGCCAGAAGTATTTTTACTAATAAACCTATATTTTTCCTCCTTATGCCCTTTTGTCATTATCCATTGATTGGATAGAATTGAAATAATGAAATTCCTTTAAGAGTTATAGCTCAGCAAATTTGGGTAGAGTCCAAGTTTTCAGTTTTAAAGACCATAATCAAGTGCTCCCTGCCCCCTTTTTGAAAGCATCCTGCCCCTTTTCATCAGTCTAGAATACTCCCTATGATCAGTCTGCATATCTGTACATCCTGATATTAATCCATAAAGTTCAACGATCTATCACAGATAACCTGTCAGAATAACAATACAAAACTTCATAGTTATAGATATGTTACAAAATAATACTTCCTTCTCTTCACTTTGCAATGTCTATAAATATAGCACTCAACGGTATTCATATACAGTAAACTCCGTATATAACGACTCCGCATATAGTGAAATTTCCAGATATAACGAACAAATTTTCTGGGCCCCGATTTATTCCCTTCTTTATCTAATATGAAAATGCTTTATGGATATAACATACTCCGGACATAAAGAAAATATTTACAAGGTCCAAGAGTTTGTTATATATGGAGTTAACTGTATACATACATGTAGGTACACATATATACAGCATCTTATGTATGTACCCGTAACAATATCAATGTCACATTTTGACAGTAGATTCCTCTGTATTTTCCATGTCTCCAAACTGACCTGTCTGTTTCCCCTCTAATCTGCCCATATTCCTGTACATTTCCCGGTGATTCTCCCTCGTTTCTGTCATGGCGAAGAGATCAGATACACAAACAGCCTGCAGTAAAGAAAATTATGTTTCATATCAATATTAGAGAATCTTTTTGCATATAATCAAAATTGACACCTGTTTTAAACAACCACCTGCCCTGAGTGGCCAAATTTATTGTACAATAAGACAAACATCAAGAGATGTAAATAAATCAGGGCTTAAAAAGTCCAATCAAACAACTCTAATCATACAACATGAAACACCACTGACACTTAAACACAATATTGCCATGAATTTTTTATATCGGGTATTGAACAAATTCATTACAAAGTAGGGCACTGAAACAAAAAGGAGTTTGCCTACCTTTGCAAATAAAGTACAGGAGCTGAGAGATGTCTACAAAGTACTTACCACTAACACGGCAGATATAATGCCAACTGCAGCTCCCGCAAGCACGTCCGTAGGATGGTGTTTATAATCCGACACTCGAGTTAGACATGTATAGTATGCCATTACAAATATAAGCGCCTGAAGTAAGGGTCGTATCAAAGACTTGAACAAGAATGTTAGTCGTTTTTGTAAAAATATCTGAAATTAATTAAATACAACACAAATAAATATTTAAAAGCAGACATCACTAGAAATATCACAGATATAAAAATCTCCCATCTTTGGCATATGGAAAATACACAAAAGACTATTATGATCTGCACGCATCTGATATGCAAATATACCAGGACAAGACACAAATATCTAATGTCACAGTAAATTGAGCAAATTGTTGCACCATTGAAAATTTCGCCATTTGGAAACAGACAGACGAAAGAAGAATTCTTTAACTATAAATTTGTCAGAAATTAATCTGAAGAGAAATTTGAGAAAAAAGAAGTTAACAATTCATGAAAAATAGTGAAATTTAAATAATCGCCAATATTACGTATTTCACAGTAGACCGTCATTATCATAACAACACACACAGCCAATCATACTTGCATTAAGCAGATACCTGTTTTTAACCACAGGGGTTTGACACACATTCATTTCTTTGGTATTTTATACTATGACATAGTATAAATAGTCGGACAAAACAAATGAACAAGTGTCGTACCCTTGTGGTTTTTAACTAGCCATTTGTTTTAACCCCTACTTGACTTCTTAACAATGGTTTTACTCAACTGACTTCCAAACAGATTTGGGGCACTTGTATGTAAACTTTAATAAAAAATTTAAATTACAAAAATGTACAAAGGGAAACAATTCCCTCCTCTGATTTCACTAACAGTATGTGAAACAGATTAATAAAAAATACGTTAACATACCATTAGATACACAGCAATGTATGATGCAAAGGAGGCGTGTCCAGATGGGAATGATAACCTGAAAAAATAAATCAATATTGACATAAATTCTACATTTAAATGCATTTTTAACAAATAAACCAGATTTTCATTTACGTATTGTTTCTACTGTATTCTTCACATAAGCAACCTAATGCCTGGAATTAATAATACTTGCCTACAAGATTGGCAGAGTGAGCCAACTATGAACATAGATGGCCCTATGTACACGACATGCCTTCGTAATCAAAAGTTGACTATTCACAACAGGCTTTACTATTTGATAGGGTTTCTACTGTGTGACTTACCTTTTTTTAACTCAGATGACCAAAATTCAATATTCTAAATTTCATCAAGACAATCATATATGAAATTGAATGATGATCAAACGAAATATGCAACTTCTACACAAGGCTTTTCTATGGTTTGAATGGGTGACCTAGTTTTTGACCCAATACTCTCCATATTAAAACTTGAACTTACTTGCATCAACACAATTACACTGACCTATTTTCATGAAGATCCAATGAAAAATGCAACCTACATTGTATACAGAAGGTTCTTTTATTATTTGACCTGGTGACCTGGTTTCTAACCCCAGATGACCCATATCTGAAGTCAACCTAGATTTTATCAAGGCAGTCATTCTGATCAAGGTTAAGTGTGGACAGACAGACAGATGAAAGGCAGATGACAGCTCAATGACAGACACCAGGTGATCACAATAACTCACCTTGAGCAGCACTTAATGCTCAGGTGAGCTAAAAGAACTTTGAGTGTATTTCAAAGGTTCACAAAAATCTTTATTATACTGAAAATATCCTTTTTTTCTCAATATTTTCAGTTCCAAATGGCAATGGATTTAATACCTCTACAACACTGAAGAAAGTAGACTACTGTATTTATATATTACCAAACACCATTTTGCAGGTGTACATGTCAATCATGCTGCCAAATTTACAAAAGATTTTGTTTTGTCTTTAGAAATATTTCTGTTTTCCACTAAAACTGAACTGCAATTAATACCAAAGTTGAGAAGACCAACAACAAGTTAAGGCATCACCTTTTAACTTAATCTCTGAAATTAAATAACATTTTATCTCCTGTAGTATATCTATCATCTACCTAGACAGTATGAAATGAATCACAATTGAATAGATCCCAAATTATATGATCAATAAGGTGTTAAGGTGTATACAAAACCAATGTAATATTATACCATAACTACTCAAGTATTTAGACTTAGAGATCTCACTATACTAGAACAATTACTAAGTCAAGCCTCCAAATGGGTTATGTTTTACAAAATATACTACAATCTTGTAGCAATCTCCCTGCCCAGTTACCTAGAAGTCCCAAACAGGTTAACAAGACATATGCACCCCTTTAGTCTCTGCCAAACCAATGCAAACTTGGACTTCTTTAAGTACTCTTTTTTCCCCCATACCACAGTCCTGTGGAATAGATTACCCACACATATTGCGATCCTGCCTGATCTTGAATCATTCAAGCAGGCAGTGGCCCAAATCAACTATTAATTGCACAATAGTTGTTTTTAAACCTTTTATTCTTTTACTATTTTAACAGTTTTAACAATCTTGATTCTCTTAATTGTAAGAACTATCTTGCAGTTGTTTTATCTTTTATTAACACCCAGCGTGCACCCTGCCCATAATACTCGTGAGAGGTGCGAGGCAGTATAGATCACTTTGTTCATTCAAGACTTTACAGTGTATAATCAATTGCTAAAACTTAATCTTGCTATAAAAGAAAACTATACAACATCACAATCCTGTTCAATTTTTTGATATAATAATTACGGGATTAGAATTAAACTTCTAGAAAATGGCATGTGCAAATACATGTAGTAATGAATCTTTGACAAATGATTCAGATGAGATTATTGAGATGTTTTGTGAACACTGTAAAAAAAGAAAACAGATAATTGTACCAGCTGAAGGATTTTGTGTGGAGTGTGTTGAATACATGTGTAGTACATGTCTCTATTACCATAAAATCTATGTGTCAAATCATAAAGACATCGACAAAGCCAGTATGCCACAAGATTTCTGTCTGGACGAGTGTCAAAATCACAAAGATCAACTTTACAAATTTTATTGTAAGAAGTGTGATAAACTTGCTTGCCCTGTCTGCAAGGAAAAGAACCACAAATTCTGTTCCTCTATTTTCCATATTCCAACTTTAGTTCAAGGGATGGAGTCAAGTACAGATTTAGCAAATATTCAGAGGTCAATAGATATCATGGTTACAGAACTGACTGCCTTCGAAGATGACATTGCTTTTAAAATGAAAGACAGTGATAAACTGTGCAATCAAAGTAAAGAGTCAATAACAAAACATAAGGAAAAGTTAGAAAAGGAATTTGAACTACAATATCTTACCTTTCTTAAAAATCTTGAAAGCAAGCATAAAGCTTCGATGGAAAAGTATGAACAAGAAAAGGAAGAGTCTCTGGAAAAGCTTGACAGAGAAAAAGAAATGGAACTCAAAAAATTTGATACAGAAACTGCCTCCATCATTGAAAAGCGTGACAGACAAAAGAAGGAACTACTTACAACTTTCACTGAAAAGGGAATTAAACTCAATAACAAACTTACAAAAACCAGGACTGCACTCATTAAAGAGTATGAAAATAAAAAGAGTGAAAAATCAGCACTTGGAGGAAAGATACAAAAAGCTGAGGCACTTCTGAACAGTGAGGTTAATGCACAGCTAAAAAGTGACCAGGAAAAGTTACAGAAACTATCATCTGTTATCACAAGATACAAAGGCAAAATGTTGGAAACAAAGCATTATATTGACAAAAAGAAAAATGCTAAACAAAGGTGCCAAATGTTTGTTGCAATGAAACAAGCTGAGCCATATATAAGAACACTTGAGAATGATCTTAAAGCAAACAAAGAAAATAGTGATATCTCTCAATGTGTTTTTGAAGCAGTAGAAGAGAAAATTGACATCCACTGTGACTCTGAGGTTTTGTTTGGTAAACTAAAAGACAAATCTGAAATAAAAAAAAGCACAAAGAAAGGAAGAGCCTATTATAATAAAGCAAGTCAGTGCATCGTTTGGTTACAATATCTGACTCATTTAGTGTAGGAAGAAAATGGTTTCCCAGAGAAAACTCTCTTCTTGATCAATATGAAGACAAAACAAGATATTTCTGAATTATCTCTACCTAGCATAGCTAGTGATATAAAATATGTATGTGAGAATGTAGTTGCTGTTTTACTGCCAGGCGTAGAATCTACATGTATCCAATTTGTAGAAATGTCACAATTAAACCAGCTTGTTATGGGACATGCAATACAAGTTGATTTTGGTTACTGCTACAAGTTTCATAGTCATAGATCATAGACTAATTCTAAACGAAAAAAGTCCTAAACAAATGCACCTCTTAGACATGACAGGTAACATTCTTCAAAACGTTAAGCTGGAGTATAATGGTCCTGTAGAGTGTGCTGTCAGTTTAAATAACAAAACATTTTATGCTATAAGTGGTAAAGCATCTGTTTTGAGAATGAACACTGAAGGTAAAATTACAGCAGAGAATAAATCTTTCACCAATCTTATTGACAGTATGGCTGTAGATAGAGCTGGAACAGTGTATGTGTTGCAGAAGATCAATGAAAAGGATAAAAACACTGACAAAGAGATACAGGGAAAACTGTATCAGTTATCTGCTGACCTACATGTACAAACAAAACATGAATTAGAAACTATATATGCTTCATCACCAACATGTCTCTGTTACTGTGACAAGGAGGACAAACTCTACATTGGGACATTAAACAAACAAATTCTTGTATATAAACTAACCTGAACAAAACTTGATACATAAAACAACTACCAATATTCTGCAAAAATCATAAGTATCATTTCCTTTCAAATTCAATACAAGATCATATGATATGACATACATTTATTACATGTATATAAATGTACATACCTATTACTGTTTATCTGAAATTTCTTTAGTATTTGTGCAGTGAAATACAACACCCTGTATTAAATTTTCCATATTAGATGAAATTAGTTGTCCATCTTGTAGATTGTACATATATGCATATTCATATAGTGTTCCTATTATGCTAAAAGTTGAAAACTAGATCCACATTGCTGCAGTGAAATAAGTTTGATTTTGTTGCCATCACACTGCTTTATGGATTACATTGAAGACAAATGAATACAATGTCTCTTTTGCATTAAATAAACCAGATAGATGATTACATTTAGTGTTAACTTTTTATTACTGTTGCTTGTGTATACACGGAAGACTTAGGTGACGTCATGGACATCATATAAAACGTGACATGAAAGAGCACGTTATCTTGATTTTACATTTATATAAAATTTGTTTTCATCTTCACCGACACATCTATATTTTTTAAACCTGGGGGTCATGAGAAATGACCTCTATTGTTTGTATCATTGAGTTCAACTAGGCAAACTGTATGTCCATGCCAAATATTATTAGTTTTAAAAGAACAAAAAAATGTAAAAAGTTTACAAAGATTAAAGATTTATAAAAGAACTGGTAGTCTTTTATATAAACCTTTCTATCAAAAATCAGAGATCGCCATTATTTGGGAGGTTACATGTTAGACCTAGGGGTCCCATATTTGTACAATCATGTACAACAGGCTTTCTACTACATTAATCTACATGTACATGAAAGGTGAAATATGTTTAAAGGCTTCTGGGCCTTGTGGTTTCAGAGAACGAAGATTTTTAAAGATAAAACCATATTAAATGCATATGACAGGCCAAGTTTTTCCTATTTTTGGCCAAAAGCATTACCAGAGTTTCTGGTCTTGGAATGGAAGTTGTTATTCAGCAACTTTAGGTATAGAGCATAATGCAAAGCGGTATTATGCTCTGCAAAATTCCATCATCTTTGGTCCAGTGGGGTTCAGACCAGTCCCTACAGCACTTGTAGAAATACCACTATAGGATTTGTTGTGCAAAAACATATGGGCACATTTGAATACCCTTAATAAACTGTACAAATTATTAGCACAATAACAAGTGATGAAATCAGCATTATTAATAAGACCCATAATAGTTGGTAGAATCGGTCCGGGTATTGTGATTACTGAACCTTGCAAGCATGTTACCCCACCCACTTCGGCAATACAGCGCAAGGGACTTCAAGTTTTATTAAGGTTTTACAGTAAGCTCAAAATACAGATCTTTACGTTATCAAACTTCATTTACTGGTAAAACTGAACAATATTTTATAAGTTTGCAAGTTGATTAGGCATATTCAATGGAAGAAAAACAACTAACGCAGTAGTGGTCAAAACGAGAATAATTTTTCAGTTTGCCCGTGGGGCGGGAGTAATAAAAGCCGGGATCACAACTGCTCCAAGACTTCGGTCTGGAAATAACACTAATGTTAGCCATGAATTTTTGATACAATATTTGTAAGCAGTCCATTGATGGCTGTAAAAAAGAGCCTGGATAAATATGTTAATTTCTACAATTTACGAATTACAATCGTATCCCTTTAAAGATATCTGGTACCACTGTACAATTGTTAAATTCAAATAAATATTTACGAATTTAATAAAAGCCATAACCGTATTGAATAACTGCGAAGCAAGAAATATCGGCTGTGAAGTGGGCTAGCTACTGCCTCTAAGTGCCAGAGGTTTGCTATTTTCCCAGTATAGATAAACTTATATATCCGATTAACGAAGTTACATCGGATTACTGAACGTCTATGCTCTTCCTGGGGCAAATAACAGACCTGTAGGTGTTGACAGGAGCCATGTGTATTGTGCTATTCAACATCATTATATGGCTCAAAAGCTGCCCCAAAAGTTAAAGGGAGCCAGCGATAAGTAAACATTTGTGGACCCGAAAATGTAAAAATCTCAAGCAATTTAAAATGGCTTTTCATATCAATGAATTTGTTTTGGAGTCCTGATTCTGTCCAGAACCCAAAAACCCAGTATCGCCTCCATAACTGCTAATCTAAAAATAAAACAGCATTTTGTAAGTTGCTCACCTCTTCTCTTGGTTGCTATTCTCACCAGTACACACAAACTCTTCTATATAGCATTGGGTCTGTTTTGACAATACATGTAGTTTTAAGATACATGTAGTTTTGACAATACATGCAGTATTTTCGATATGGGTATTTGAATGGTGCCCCAAATAAAAGGGGGACCAGGGAAAAGTAAATGTCCCGTATGAGAATCCAGTGTTTTGCAATATTTGTATATAATAGTTTCTGTGGATACCGATTGTAGTTTCATACACCCATATGGCTGCAAGCTTTGAAAATAAGACAGCATTTTGTAATTTTTGCCTTTTGAACTATGTGTAAGTTTTGAAGATACATGGGTCAGTTTTGACGATATGTGTTGTTTTGACAATATGTGTAGTTTTGACAATATGTGTAGTTTTACCTAGTATGAAGCTTCCAAATAATTCTGAAATCATCAGGAAACTTTCCTGAAATTGCTAGACTGCACATGGACACATTTTACAGAAACGTTTTCTTTACAGCTAAACAGATGAAGAGCAAAGACTTCACTCAGCAGTTTTCCAAAATTAGCAGTTTTCAAAAAGCTTGCTATACATATGAAAGTTACATCAACCTTCCTTAAAGTACAGAGGATAAACACAGGGTCCAGCCTTGATTTTTAAAACAAAGAGAAGTCATGTCCATTATTTGAAGGGAAGTTATGTCCATAATTTGTATAAATGAAATAAAAGAACAAATTTCACCGAAATGTTATTCTTCCAATGAATTCTTTATCAAATTACTCACCTGGAACAGGGACCATTTTTGATAAATTACTTGAGGAACGTGAGTTCAAATCTGAACAGGTAGAGTAATACAACTGCACATGTGAATCACTAACCTTCTTGTCTCTTGTAACCCCAAGTAACTTGCAGGTAGGCCAGGGTTCAAGAGGGCGGACTAAATTAGAAATTATCTGCAGTTTGTACTTATTTACAACCTCTTGACTAAATTTCATCAATTTGACATGGAAAATCATGAATAAATTAAAAACGTAATTCAATTTCAATTATTTTGTAAAACTAAAGCGATGTGTTGAAAATATTATCAATTAACTAAATCATGACTCATCACAAACCTGATGTGTTCAGAATACAGCAGTCCAGTAATCTGTACCCCAGTAATGAGAGTAGCCAATCCAAAAATGCTATTAAAGGGAGAAGTTTGGCAACCTTACAAAACTATTTCTTCAAAGCTTCCCCAGGCTGATCCCTGGAATCTTTTGATAAAAGTGTTAACAACTTACGAGAATAGCGCCAAGTACAAATCCTATCACATACAACATGACTGACGACACAGTTGACTCTTTGAACGGATGTTTGAGTGATTCGTCATCGCAGAAGAAACCCCGTTTGTATGGAGCACCATTGAATCGGAACATCAGCAGCACAGCACCACCTAAATACAAACAAAACCACCTTATTAGACTGTGTATTTTCATGTTAGACTGATGCACAATTTCAGTAAGAAACTAGAATTGTGTCCAAAGGACACCGATGCCCCCACTGTGCAGATGTGCTCATAAACAAGAGCAAGCATATCTGTATGTAAGATTTTTATGTATGTAAGATTTTTATGTGGAACTTTTTCATTCCACTGTTTCATTTCTGTACATATACCTAAAATGATCTACAGGTAACCTTATGTACATGTTAAATTAAATTACAAATGTAAAATTTATATGTTCAATTATTTATATGGTATATAGTGAAAAAATCAACAAAGGGCCATAATTCTGTTAAATTTGGTCTAACAAATTTATATGGTATATAGTGAAAAAATCAACAAAGGGCCATAATTCTGTTAAATTTGGTCATGCAACAAAAATTTCTTCCTTTACTACCATCTACACATTAAAGCTGTTCATCCCTGGAAGTTTAAGCAAAATCTGCCATCCGGTTTAAGAGGAGTTGCGTTCACAATATTTCTATATGGTATATAGTGAAAAACTTAACAAAGGGCCATAATTCTGTTAAATTTGGTCGCAACAAAAATTCCTTCCTTTACTACCATCTACACATTAAGGTTGTTCATCCCTGGAAGTTTAAGCAAAATCTGCCAACCAGTTTAAGAGGAGTTGCGTTCACAAAATTTCTATATGGTATATAGTGAAAAAATCAACAAAGGGCCATAATTCTGTTAAATTTGGCGCAGCAGAAAATTCCTTCCTTTACTGCCATCTACACATTAAGGTTGTTCATCCCTGGAAGTTTAAGCAAAATCTGCCATCCGGTTTAAGAGGAGTTGCGTTCACAAAATTTCTACATAGTATATAGTGAAAAAATCAACAAAGGGCCATAATTCTGTTAAATTTGGTCGCAGCAAAAATTCCTTTCTTTACTACCATCTACACATTAAGGTTGTTCATCCCTGGAAGTTTAAGCAAAATCTGCCATCCGGTTTAAGAGGAGTTGCGTTCACAAGATATATAGTGAAAAAATCAACAAAGGGCCATAATTCTGTTAAATTTGGTCGCGCGAAAATTCCTTCCTTTACTACCATCTACACATTAAGGTTGTTCATCCCTGGAAGTTTAAGCAAAATCTGCCATCCGGTTTAAGAGGAGTTGCGTTCACAAGATTTCGGGACGTACGGACGGACTGACGGACTGACGGACTGACGGACGGACGGACAAGTGCAACGCTATATGCACCCCACTTTGTGGGGGGCATAAACAGTCATAGTTCAAATACAGTCACACCTTTCTATGGTAGCCAGCCAAGAGATACATACTGTAAATCATAAAATATTCAATAGAACGTTATTTTTGTGTTCTTTCGCCAAAACACACTTTCGCGAATTCATCATTTCCCTAATTCAAAGTTCTCCAAAAATGATCAATATTGTTGAAATAATGTGAACCAGTGGGATCACCTGTTGGCGAATTAAAAGTTCGAACAGTTTAGGGAGAGGACCACTAGAAAATGCTACATACCAGATATCTAAACACTAGACCTTGCAATTATGGAGAAGATTTTCAAAACATACAACTCCACTGGGTGGGGCAATTTTGACCCCAGGGTAAAATTTGAACAAACTAGTTAGAAGTTCACTAGATACAAAAACATGTACCGGTAGTGTCAAACAACATATACCAAAGCTCTAGGCCTTGCCATTTGGAAAAGATTTTTAAGGTCTTTCCTCTTTGTTGCCACAGCAACCAGAGTTCTACATGGAATTGAATTCTTTAAAGCAGCACTTCATGAAAGGAACATCTCTGCCAAGTTTCATCAAAACTGGCCAAATGGTTTCAGAGGAGATGTTGTTTGAAAAAATGATGGACTGATGTACCATGGATGACAGACAGTGAGTGGTCAGTACTGGTCACAATAGCTCGGCCAAGCACTTTGTTGCAGGTTAACTAAACAGCATTCCTATGTAATAATTTCTTTGTATTCTTGTGTATACTGCTGCCGATGCCATTGTATAGTTCAAAGTGGATTTAGCCCAGTTTAATGAGCTGGGGTGAAGTTTTGTTTTTGTCTACATCTGAAGTACATGTACCGATGCGTTAAAAACTACTTACCTATGCCAATTATGATGACATCAGATATGACACGTCTTATAATTGCTGCCTTCTTTTTATTAACTGCATTCATGTTTCTTTTCTTGTATGTTCACAGTGACTGAAAATACAAAATGTACATTTAATAGAGAACAATCACATGTTGAAAAATATTTAAGAAAAGTCATTTCCTTTGACGTAAAAGAGTCACATTGAGTGATCAAGATAAATAAAACTAAGGGAGATGAACAAATAATTAAGGTGACAAACTTTTGTATACTTTATGTTAAATTACCATGAATAAAATTAGTCTCACTATTTCTACTTCGAAGGCAAACCGATTTTACAAGTTGACAATTTAGAGTTGCCCGCCTTCTCAACTCACTGTGATCTGCGAATAGCTTGGTAAACAATCCCAACAAAATTGTTTGGACATAATCTAAAATATTAATGTATTTATGATTGAACATGATAGGATTAAGTTTAAAAATGACACTAACACAAGTTACATTTACTTATAATCTACACACCTGTATCAATCGGTGAAATATGAAAATAAACGACGCATGTGTGAAATTGCATGTAAATGTTTAAACATTTAAAGTTTTATTAAGTGGTGAGATTTTTCATAAACCTTAAGGTTTTCAAGTAAAGATATTTGATTTTTCATTTTAGAGGGGAAAATTGTTATTTGAACGAGTAAGATGTGCATTATCCGCCGGTTGTACTACCCGATATTGGAACTAAACTTTCAAATTATTATGGAGCACATTAAAATCAGGCATAAAGGTGTGACAGTTATAACAAATCAGATCTGTGAAAGGGGTCATACTGAATCGCAAACTGATTAGGCTAGAATGAAGACTAGTAGTACTGAGATTTTGGGGAGCATTCTAAGGAAGACCAGTATCGACCAGTTTAAACCAGTATTCACAGCCGACCTGGTCAATTCTCGGCTTTGCCATGACATCATACTGACCAGTTAACCAATCGGATTATTAGGTCGTGTTCATTTCTTCATTCGGTAAAAGGTGAAAACTCGGTCTTTACCGTTGACTCGTATGCAAGTTTAAATTTATTTAAAACGAAACAAAAAGCTTTTGACAACATAGAATTATTATAAAAACAATCTGATAGTTTCAAGGTAATGCAAGATCGTCGTCTTCTTTCATTTCCAATCTTGGTAATTATATCATTCAAAGTTAAAGATGCATAGAGACCAGGGATGAAAGCCGAGGAATCACCTTTCCCGAATGTAAATATTTTTTCAGTACCCGGATGTGCGAAACAGAGAATATAAGCATTTTCGATTAGCTTCTCAAATACTGGAACCTTTGTGAATGCGCTTAATCTCTGATCTACACAACCCATGTAACCTCCAGCTGACACAAGTTGACCGATTTCCTGTGGGTTACGTTGGTTGGGTAGATCAGAGATCAAGCGCATGTGCAAAGGTTACTCGAGTGACTTATTCGAAAATGCCATATGAGTATTGACATCATTGTTAGAATGTTTCGAACCCGGAAATATGTCACTTAGCTACTTACGCTACGATACTTGGCAAATTTTTCAAACGAGTCCAAGAGATCCTGTGTCAGCGCTTCAAAACACTAAATACCATAAGATAAGCTCGTTTACGCCACTGTACTGTTTGACAACTAGGCAAATGATGCTCTTCAAAACTTACTGTCAAAATCTTACAGTCCAAATCCGCTGTCTCGGTCTACATTGAAAATAGCGAAAACCCAAAAAGTATTCCGATCACACCGGTGTTACAGTAGAAAAAAATATCGTAAAGATTTCAATAAGCCGCGACATCAGTTTGCAACAAAGTTTTGCGAAATGCTCCGTCAGCTTCACAAGAATGTATGCCAAATTAAACCTTATAAAATTATAATTTCATTTTAATCATCATTTTAACATATTGAGAGCAAAGCACAAACCGTTTGTTAGCAAAATACTTACTTGTTATACATTTTCGCGATATTGAACTGTTTTAGGTATGACTCCACTAAATATTTGTTCATAGAATTACTGTATAACAAAATGTTTACAGGTTAGGTCCGAGTCTAGATTGCACTACCCTTTTACTCAAATTGCGTCTGTAGATTTAGCTGTGACACATTGTGTGTGTGTGCTTAAGTTCATGCAGATGAACCCACAGTGGCATGTTAAAATTGACAGGAGCAGGGCATTTTTTCCAAGTGCGGGGAAGGCACCCTAGTCCCACAGTTTTGGGGAAATTAAAGTGATAGTCAGTTGAAGGAGACATGCTGGTGTAAAGTATCATTATGGGGAAAACTGCATGTTTAAAGAAATTTTAGTTGGGGAAGATATGCTATACGATACGTTTTTAATGATTATTCTTATTATAGCAGCGTTACATCCATGCTTGAAACTCTAAAATGGCCAACTCTTGAACAAAGACGAATAAAAGCTTCTCTGATAATGCTTTAAAAAATACATAACAATCTCGTCATCGTAGACCATAACCATCTGACACTCTTCACAGACACTTGGGAGTATGGAGTTCCAACCCGATTGGCAGGCATTATTTTATCACTCGAGTACAACTACGGCCGTACAGTAATCAAAAATAAAGTTATCAAAGAAAGTTGTAAAATAAGGAATTTTTGACTAAACAGCCTTATAATATACAAGATATAAATCTTTTCATCGTGAAAATCATGACTATGCCGCGGTTATCAACTTGTATTTTAGTCGTGTAGCAATAATATCACATGTTACTGGTGTCTATCGTTGCAGACCCAGCCAACTATCGCCCTATCTCTCTTACTTGTATCTTGTGTAAAAACCCTGGAACACATTGTCTCCTCCAGTATAACAAAGCACTTTACTAGATCAAACTTGTTCTATGAATTGCAGCATGGTTTCCGAGAAAAAAGGTCATGTCAATCCCAATTATTAATGCTTATAGATGATATCCTACAGTCAGTAAATCAGAGAAGCCAAGTAGACTTAATCCTTCTTGACTTCTCTAAGGCTTTTGATATGGTCAACCATGAAAAACTTCTGTATAAGCTGCATTTCTACGGTATAAGGGGTCAAACTCTTAAATGGATCAAAGGTTTTCTTGATAACAGGTCACAGTCCGTGGTGGTAAATGGCTCCACATCCAGCTCCATACCAGTCTCCTCCGGTGTTCCCCAGGGCTCGGTCCTCGGACCTCTTTTATTTCTTATATACATCAATGACCTTCCTGAACATGTCCAATCCTGTAAAGTCCGCCTATTTGCTGATGACACGGCCATCTATCTATCTCTGACTGTCGCTTCTCATTCTAGCTTACTGCAACATGACTTACACCAACTTGAACAATGGGAGACAAAATGGGACATGCAATTTAATCCATCAAAATGCCAGGTTATCCAAATCACAAAACGAAAAACAGTCATTCCAACACAATACCTTCTACATAACACCACATTAGAAACAGTTCCATCTGCAAAATACCTTGGCATTACAATATCAAATGATCTAACATGGAACAAACACATAAACAACATCACAACAAAGGCGAATCAAACACTTGGTTTTCTACGCCGAAACATCAAAGTTCATTCAGAAAGGTTAAAGTCAACTGCATACAAGACACTTGTCAGGCCCCAGCTTGAGTACAGCTCCACGGTCTGGTCCCCCTACACAGGAACTCTCATTGACCAGATAGAGTCCGTCCAGAGAAGGGCTGCTAGGTGGGTCAAACATGACTTTGGCCGTATGTCAAGTGTCACTGACATGTTGACTTCCCTTCAATGGAGGCGCCTTGACCTTCGGCGTATTGACCAACGCCTGGTCATGTTTCACAACATCTTGCATGACCAGGTGGCTATCCCTTTCCCAAAATATATCATCCCTCTTACAAGATCATCTAGAACATCCCATCCCCATGCATTCCAACAAGTCCAAACTAAAACTGATTACTATAAATATTCATTTTTCCCAAGAACAATAGTCCACTGGAATGCTTTACCACCTGATATCATAAACTTGTCTGGCCCCGAGTTCAGTCTGGCTGTAAGCCGGATTGAACATACGTCTCCCTAAAATACCTTCTCTATTTTTAACCTGTTTTTAACAATATACTCATTTCCATTACTTTTATATTCTTTATTTCAGCTCTTTTACTAACATTCTTGTCAGTTGACGCGCGTCAAGTCTAGGTCCCCAGCAGGGGTTTGACTATATGGAAGATAGATAGATAGATAGAACATATTTATCTTCAAAATCATATGCATGACAACACCTCATCTTATATGCTGTCAGTAAATTTCCTCCTGATAGTTCCCGACCTCCAGTTATAATCAGTAATTGATTGTTGGAGTACCAATGTATATGTAGATATCGGCCTTTGATATAGAAGGTTAAAATGCCCTAAGTAGTAACATAATAGATTTAGCACAGTCATAAATTTATGATGTCAGACTTTAAAGCACCTTAAAGTCTCTTAAATGCCCAGTCAGTTTGGTCATGTCTTCTCCTTTTAAGCAGCTGCTTTAAGCCACGTCGCTATGCTGTTTCAGTTATTCAGAAGTGACTTTCATTTTCCCATCAATTTCTTTTATTATGTGATTCCAGTATTGTAAGTCAGTATTTATAATGAGATCATGTCAAATAGTTGCAAAGTCACGCAATATGCCCCACATTTTATGTAAATGTGAAAAGACTAATTTTCTGTAGTAGTTGCTCTTTTATCTATTGAAATGTAAAGCAAGGCTTACAGTTAGACTGGCATCAGTACTTAGTCATAACCTCATCTTTTCTGGACATTTTACAACATCCTCACAATTTCTCCTTCCCTTGACTCTAACTTCTTTTGAGATGAGCTTTTATTTCAAGAGACAAATTTTTGATAGAGATATTTTTCTTAAAAGAAAATAAGACTTCAAGAGAAAAAACACGTCTCAATCTCAACAGACTTTTTAAAATCTAGGCTTACAGTGTGAGAGGAACAATTTCCATGGCTAGGACTATCCCAGATTTCTTTATTTGTTTCCTCAATATACTCAAAGCCTGTAATCCCCTGAATAGTGGGAATTTACTGACCCATGGTCTTGGTGAAAAGTAATGGTCTCCTCCAGTTTCCAATTTCATCGCCAAAACCCAGAGACTGTTTGAAACTGCCAGTTAGTTTCAAATGCAAAATTAAAATCTGAGGGTGGGCTTATAGTAATTGCGTCGTCCGTCCGTACATACCAAGTAGATATTGGGGGTTAGGGTTTGAGTTAAATCGAGCATTATAAAGTTGCTCAAATTAATTCTGTCATTAGGTGGTTGAAAATAGTATTGTGAAGTTTAAAAATCATATTACGGGGTTAAAAAGATCAAAGGCTTTGAGGAGTTTCATTAAAGGAATGAAGTAGTGCGTAATAAAAAAAAAATCAAATAAATCACAATAACTGCAAAATAGTTTTATGCATGGAATCGTTGATTTAAAATTAATGTTGAAGCTTACTGATGTACATATTTAATTATTGTATGTTATTAATCTTACCACAATATTAAACAATCAATTAAAATGTCCAGGAGTTCTAATATGTGGGCTATTAGATTGCTTAAACAGTGCACAGTCCTTTTTCCGCTTGGTAAGAAAATCTCTTTCCATCAGTTTTTCAATACTCAGGTAGAGCTGTCTTCTCACATGTACATTTTTATTTGATATTTTGTTCGTGACATCATCAGCCTTAAACTGCCTGGTTAGCACTTATACCTAACTTATTATTTTCAGAATGCTACCTGAAGGAAAAAAATTGAAAAAGTGTGTTTTCTTGGTGTTATTTATAGGTGATTGGAAGACAGAGAAATCATGCCTACATACAGAGATGCTTGAGAGCCAACTTCTGTACCACGCCAGAGGACAATGATCTTACAGAATTCACTGATAATGAAGAGGAACTTGGAAGTTTGGGAAAGGAATTTTGTAAATATTGATTTTGTATAATTTTCGAAGTAATTAGAAATATCAATTGTTCAAACTCAGAGCAGCTGTTGGTGACTTTTATAAACATGATAAATGTAACTACAGGTACGTCTTGCCTGCAATTATTACAAAACTTACAGACAGACAGACAGTCAAGACACTCTCAAAAGTAGAACCACTTTCTTCTTTGGGAGAAACAGTTACACCATCTGAATTGAATTTAAAGTACAAATGTAAGCAATAGAAACTTTAACCAAACTATCTCAAGTTTAAAGTAATCATGTACTTGCCAAAAATGGCTCTTTTGGGAGCAAAAAGTTGCAATAGATGAATATTACGGCCGAAAAGACTTTCAAACCTTATGCGATATTTCTGTGTATGATAATTATTCTTAGGGTAACGTGAATAATGCAGATTAATGTAGTGTTTTAGTACATGTACATTTGTATCACAAATACAGTAAAAGTTCTATCTGTTTTAAAGACTTTCTGCTATTCCATAGTTTTGTCATTTTCATAACCTTAGAGTACACTGCAGCATTTGGTTGTGTTTGTATTGGAGAGTTTCATTATGTTACGTCAAGTTTGTTATTTACCATACATCATGGTGGGGAATCACATGATCAAAATAATCTCTAAACAAAAGTAGATCTATCCAAAAAAAAAAGTTAGAAAATAATGAAAGCCGTTAAGCTGTAAATGTAAAATGAAGCCTATCATATGGTATAAACATAAAAGTATTCTAGATCTACACAGGTCTCGGTCACCTTCTGATTGTGCTTAAACACTTCAAGAAACTGAAATAATTTATTTTTGAAGTGTTCAGCACAATTTGAAGGTGACTGTGATTGAGACGTGTGTAGTTCTAGTATACTTTTATGGTACTATATGATAGACTTTTGATCATGTAATTCCCCATTGTGATATATTGCATAAATTTGTCTTGATACTTTTCATACATTGAAGCATTTTGTCATGTTAAGTTACCTTGCATTCTGTTGTGTTATATGACCTTATATTGCAGCATTCTGTCATGTTATATAACATTACATTGCATCTTTCTGTCATGTTATATAACCTTTCATTGCAATATTCTGTCATGTTATTTAACCTTACATTGCAGCATTCTGTCATGTTATGTAACATTACATTGCAGCATTCTGTAACATTATGTAACCTTACATTGCAGCATTCTGTCATGTTATTTAACCTTACGTTGCAGTATTCTGTTATGTTATATAACCTTATATTGCAGCATTCTGTCATGTTATTTTACCTTACATTGCAGTGTTCTGTTATATTATATGACCTTATATTGCAGCACTCTGTCATGTTACATAACATTACATTGCAGCATTCTGTCATGTTTAATATATATAACTTTACATTGCAGCATTTATGTCATGTTACATAACCTTACATTCTGGCATTATGTCATGTTATTTAACCTTACATTGCAGTATTCTGTTGTGTTATATGACCTTATATTGCAGCATTCTGTCATGTTATTTAACATTACATTGCAGCATTCTGTCATATTATTATACCCCCAAAACGAAGTTTAGGGGGGTATATAGGAGTCACCTGGTGGTTGGTCGGTCGGTCGGTCGGTCGGTCGGGCGGTCGGTCGGTCGGTCGGTCTGTTGCATTTTCCTTGTCCGGAGCATAACTTGAAAACTACTAGTTGGAATTCAATACAACTTCATACAATGGTCAAGCACATTGAGAGGAAGTGCAGTGCACAAGAACCATAACTCCATCTTGACTAATTACAGAGTTATTGCCCTTTGTTACTTTTCCTTGTCCGGAGCATAACTTGAAAACTACTTATTGGAATTCAATACAACTTCATACAATGGTCAAACACATTAAGAGGAAGTGCAGTGCACAAGAACTATAACTCCATCTTGACTAATTACAGAGTTATTGCCCTTTGTTACTTTTCCTTGTCCGGAGCATAACTTGAAAACTACTGGTTGGAATTCAATACAACTTCATACAATGGTCAAGCACATTGAGAGGAAGTGCAGTGCACAAGAACCATAACTCCATCTTGACTAATTACAGAGTTATTGCCCTTTGTTACTTTTCCTTGTCCGGAGCATAACTTGAAATCTACTAATTGGAATTCAATACAACTTCATACAATGATCAAGCACACTCAGAGGAAGTGCAGTGTACAAGAACTATAACTCTATCTTGAGTATTTACTGAGTTATTGCCCTTTGTTACTTTTCCTTGTCCGAAGCATAACTTGAAAACTAATATTTGGAATTCAGTACAACCTCATACAATGGTCTAGTACATTTAGAGGAAGTGCAGTGCACAGGACTTTTCCTTGTCCGGAGCATAACTTGAAAACTTCTGGTTGGAATTCAATACAACTTCATACAATGGTCAAGCACAGTGAGAGGGAGTGCAGTGCACAGGAACCATATCTCCATCTTGACTAATTACAGAGTTATTACCCTTTGTTACTTTTCCCTGTCTGGAGCATTTTTCGAAAAACTACAAGTTGGAATTCAATACAACTTCATACAATGGTCAAGCACAATGAGAGGAACTGCTAAGAACAATATCTCTTTTTAGTTTGTTTGCAAGGTATTATGTTACTACGAACTTCTTCAGTTTATAAAGCAATCCTTTTGGGGGTATTAATCACATTTAGTGATAGCTCTAGTTTAGCCTTACATTGCAGCATTCTGTCATATGTAACCTTACATTGCAACATTCTGTCATGTTATTTAACCTTACATTCCAGCATTCTGTCATGTTACCTTACTTGGAAGAGTGGGCACAAAACCAAAATTAGTAGAGACAACAAAGACAAGTTTTGTAACTTTTATTGTTGGAGTCACTCCTGGCATTGGTAAGATTTTTCTAATAATTCCATTTGAGAAGCATCCCCCAAAAATCAAGGTTTAAAACTCACCTATGCACAAAGTGCTTAAAGATGAGCTATATGCGTGATGTGTCTGTTCACACTGGTGTGAACACTGAAGAGGCCACGTTATAAGTCCACCATGATGAAAATTGGTCAGAATGTTTGTCTCAATAATCCGTAGGCAAAATTGGATCACTTTGGGTCAAAAACTAGGTCACCAGATAAAATAATAGAAAAAATTTGTGAACACATATAAAGCCCACTTTTTTACCCAGTCATCATGAAAATGTGTCAGAATGTTTATCTTGATCTCTAGGCCAAGTTCAAAACTGGGTCATGTGGGATAAAAAAAACTAGGTCACCAGGAAAAATCATAGAAAAACCTTGTGAACACTCTAGAATCCACATTTTGAACCCAATCACCTTGAAAATCAGTCAGAATATTGGTGCTGATGAACTCTAGGTCACGTTCCAAACTATTACATCTTGGGCCACCAGGTCAAATAATAGAAAAACCTTTTGAACATTCTAGATCCCTCTTTTAATGCTGGTCATCTTCAAAAAAAAATCAGAATGATTGTCTTGATAAATTAAGGTTCCTAACTGGGTCACATTGGATAAAAATGAGGTCATTAAGTATGTTGATCTTGATCTTTGACCCTACTTTTTTATTTTGAAGCTACAGTAATGAAATTTGGACTAAGTGTACAATTTTGCCAATAGATTTCAAAAGTATCCTTAGCTGACGTTGATCATGACCTACTTTCTTGTCTTTTGGAGCAAGTACTCCGGTGAGCAATATAGGGTCATCATGGCCCCCTTGTTAGAAACTGCTATGTGTAACAGATATTTCCTGAAAGTTTTAGAACTATATCTTGAAGACTAGCAAAGATATGACCATTTAAAGCCACATATATGAATTGATAACTTGCTAATTTCACGTCACAAACTTTAATATAACTATAGGTGCTACCTATCCATGGGAAAAACCAAATACATTAATTAATTTGTAACTGTTATCATCATAAGTAATACACCACAGTTACTACAGTCTAACCAAAACAAAAACAAAACAGAAAACACGAATCATAATGCAACTTTCCGTATAATAGTACGGTGACGTCCATTAAACAACGCTACAGTTCGTGGTCAGAAGACGCTTTTTAATAACGCACCGCAATGAGTACCTCCCCTTACAGCGGAGGAGCTGCAAACAGAAAACACGAATCATAATGCAACTTTCCGTATAATAGTACGGTGACGTCCATTAAACAACGCTACAGTTCGTGGTCAGAAGACGCTTTTTAATAACGCACCGCAATGAGTACCTCCCCTTACAGCGGAGGAGCTGCGCCAATTCAGCATTCCTGACAAAATTTGGGAAATACTTGTACATACATAGAATGAATTTCTTTTTAAAAGTTTAAAAAAATCATTATGTGTAACAACCAGTAATAAGCTGGTTGTTGAAGAATGAAAAAAGGGGGAAGAGTTGTTTTCGGAAATGTTTTAGTCATTACCACCGGAAGTCGAAATCCAAAATGGCTCCTGTAATGGGAGAACCTAAATTCAACTTGGACGTATATTGAAGATATTGTAAATTCATTTGACATTAAGTTCATAAATAAGTTTTAATTAACGTGTAACCTATAGACGGGAAAACCCCGGTTTTTCCCGTATAAACAGTATTTTTACATAAGTGTAAAGCTTGCTCTAATTTGAACACTACCAATTTATTTGGGGTAGAAATGGAATAAAATGTTTTATTTGCTATTTTAAACCTTACATAAATTGTCTGTGTAAAGAATTTGGTAATAAGGTAATATGGTTTATGTAATATTTTCATCAATACTTACCGGCAAGTTTTAAGATATGTTTGTTGAAAGTTTTTGTCAACTTCAACTTTATTTACAAGGATGCTGTAGGCCTCAGGCCCATGACATGTAAATACAAAATAGCTTATACAATAAACAGCAAGTGTGCACGATAGCTTATATAATATACAACAAGTGTGCACCGGTACGATGTTAATAGAAGAGTTGTTTGTTCGACGGTTTTCTTCCATTTAACATATGTATCAAGAAATCACATATAGTTATAGTGAAAAGTAGTTCAGGATAGATTTTCAAACATTTGTGACAGGTCCTAAGGATCGACTGCAAAACTATACGGTCTTATATGTATGTCTCTGCTCTGTTGCAGAGTGGGGGATTTCGCTAGTCAGTTTTCATTTATTCCATCAGGTTCCTCCAGTTCCATTGCCAATAAAAGTGTATACTGATAAAAAGTCCACATCTTTTCGATAGTTTTATTGTGTATACATTTCCAAGTAATAACAAATAGAGCTGCTCCAGATTTTGAATAAATAAATAAAATGGTAATTGGTTAATAAGTCCAATGTTCCTTTTGTAAGTTAAGACAACATTAATTCAAGCCAAAACATTGTCATCAATTTCAGGAGACTATCCCAGCCTCTGGGGCGACACTTTAACTTTGTGCACCCTACATTTTAACTATTTTAAATTACCAAAAAGTAAGATTCCAACTCATCTTATCGAGGGCCAAAGAAGACTGTGCTATTATCATATACTAGGGCTTTTTCGTTGGTACAGGTTTCCCATATGACCAACACCCCCAGAAGAGGTTAGTTATTTTAGGTTTCGGAGGATAGTGCAAGATACAGAAAGTGTCCCAATTCCAGAGACACCCCTGGTTCTTATAAATGCCAGGTGTATAGCACCCATACATGGGACCTCTGTTTTAGTCTCATCCGAAAGACTGTTAGTAATTATACCCCCAAAACGAAGTTTAGGGGGGTATATAGGAGTCACCCGGTGGTTGGTCGGTCGGTTGGTCGGTCGGTCGGTCGGTTGGTCGGTCGGTCGGTCGGTCGGTCGGTCGGGCGGTCGGTCGGTCGGTCTGTTGCATTTTCCTTGTCCGGAGCATAACTTGAAAACTACTTGTTGGAATTCAATACAACTTCATACAATGATCAAGCACATTGAGAGGAAGTGCAGTGCACAAGAACTATAACTCCATCTTGACTAATTACAGAGTTATTGCCCTTTGTTAGTTTTCCTTGTCCGGAGCATAACTTGAAAACTACTGGTTGGAATTCAATACAACTTCATACAATGGTCAAGCACATTGAGAGGAAGTGCAGTGCGAAAGAACTATAACTCCATCTTGACTAATTACAGAGTTATTGCCCTTTGTTACTTTTCCTTGTCCGGAGCATAACTTGAAAACTACTGGTTGGAATTCAATACAACTTCATACAATGGTCAAGCACATTGAGAGGAAGTGCAGTGCACAAGAACCATAACTCCATCTTGACTAATTACAGAGTTATTGCCCTTTGTTACTTTTCCTTGTCCGGAGCATAACTTGAAAACTACAAGTTGGAATTCAATACAATTTCATACAATGATGAAGCACAATGAGAGGAAGTGCAGTGTACAAGAACCATAACTCTATCTAGAATATTTTCAGAGTTATTGCCCTTTGTTATTTTTTCTTCTCCAGAGCATTACTTGAAAACTACTGGTTGGAATTCAATACAACCTCATACAATGGTCAAGTACATTGAGAGGAAGTGCAGTGCACAAGAACCATAACTCCATCTTGACTCATTACAGAGTTATTGCCCTTTGTTACTTTTCCTTGTCCGGAGCATAATTCGAAAAGTACTAGTTGGAATTCAAAACAACTTCATACAATGGTCAAGCACAATGAGAGGAAGTGCAGTGCACAGGAACCATAACTCAATCTTGACTCATTACAGAGTTATTGCCCTTTGTTACTTTTCCTTGTCCGGAGCATAATTCGAAAACTTCTGGTTGGAATTCAATACAACTTCATAAAATAGTCAAGCACAATGACAGGAAGTGCAGTGCGAAAGAACAATAACTCTATCTTGACTCATTTCAGAGTTATTGCCCTTTGTTACTTTTACTTGTCCGGAGCATTATTTGAAAACTACTGGTTGGAATTCAATACAACTTCATACAATGGTCAAGCACAATGAGAGGAAGTGCAGTGTACAAGAACCATAACTCTATCTTGACAAATTACAGAGTTATTGCCAAGAACAATATCTCTTTTTAGTTTGTTTGCAAGGTATTCTGTTACTACGAACTTTCTCAGTTTATAAAGCAGTCTTTTGGGGGTATTAATCACATTTAGTGATAGCTCTAGTTTTAGTTGGTCAGCCCCGGGAATCGAACCCGCTACCCCTAGATTACAAGTTTCATGCTCTACCGATTGAGCTATCTGGGCTATTAACTGAAAAATCAAATTTTATAAGCTAAACATTATTGTTCATTCAAAAATGGTCGGAGTCTGTAAATTCTAATCAGCCAATAGAAATCAGTTTTGCATATTAAATTCTGCTAGTCTGACACTAAATACTTGAAAGCACATTTTAAGATTGATTATAATTAAAAGGTGTCAAACAACAATGACCAGAGGTCAAGAAAACACATGTTACCTAATATGCTGATCAGAAGGTGTATACTTTTGGCTCAGGAAATAAATGTCACAACAAAGTAATCTATGGAGAAGTCAAGGGCTATTTCTCAATCATGAAATATTGACTTAAATCTGTTACAAAAAGCAACAGTATAATTTCCTGATTTATAATTTATAATATTAACTAAAATAATTTGATTATGAAAATGTTCAATTTTTATGCAATTTGTTTAAAATTTCTTTTAAACAATTTGAGCTTTCTAATACTCTGTTACACATTCTTAACTTTCTAAATCACCAACATAACAATGACATTTTCAGTAATATATACGCAGATCCAATTTGATGTTCATAACTGTTTCAAATGAGATCGTCATTTTCTTCTTTATAACATTTTAAAGCAGAAAACTACACTTAACTGATTTAGAAACGCAAAGATTCCCCCTGTTGAACATTTTTATTTGAATGATGCTATTGTTTTTATTTTATTGTAGTCTTTTTTTGCGATGAATTATTGAAACTTTTACAAGAATTCAATTTTGTATTGTTTTTGTTGTGTATGAAATTTGAATAAATTTGAAACACAATAACACTGTTAAAATAAATATTTTGCCACTTTTGCGTTTTTAAACCGGATGAGTGTATTACTAAAGTATTGTAGCATATATTAAACCTGTCACATTGGTACCCGTTATGAATTCATTCATTTGTAAAATACACAACAATCAACCATAATATAAACATGAAATGCATACAAATAGCGAATAGCGAATTTTACCTATACAGTAAAAACCCTTTTTGCGACCACCCCGATTTTGAGACCACCCCGCTAATGAGACCAGTATTTTTCAGAACGGAATTTTTCTCTATAGTGAACAGAAACTTTTAGCTTTGAAGTGTTTAGGAATAAATGACATACTGAATTAATGTTGAAAGCAACATATTCCAGTAAATGGCAAACTTTTTTTTGTTTGAAGTGCAGGTCAGAAATTGTTTTATTAAATGAAAAATGCTATAAATTTTATTCATGAGAAGTACATGACTTTATACAGATCATTTTCTGTCTATAATTTGTAAAGACCAATTGCTACATGTACATAATGATCTTGCTATGTTAAAATAAATACTATCCAGTACAAAAAGACCAAACTCAATACTGAGACCACCCCGCTAATAAGACGAGTTTCATAAAGTCTGAATGGTGGTCTTATTATAGGGGTTTAACTGTACTACATTGACACTATATAAATATGGCCAGAATTTTTTTATTTCTTCAATGTTACTCGAAGTTTGAAAAAAAGTTTTTTTTTATTTTTTTTTATTTTTTGAAAATACAAGAAAAATAGGGGCGATGGGTTCGTGTAACGACAAATAAAAAAACAAGTTATTTTATTAAACT